>MU916406.1:17198-35326 GCA_036418165.1 Cooperia oncophora | reverse complement strand
AGCGTGGTTGTTGGACCTGCCAACGTCCTGGGGTCTTTTCGGGGGGTTATATCTCTTTTAGGTGCGAGGGCTTTCGAGGAATGGTGAGCAGCATGCAAAGGCAATGTTCCTGATGTCGTTTCTTACCTAGTTGCAATCTGAATAATTCCCGTTCGTAAATATTTCGGATGGGTTTCGGATCGGCTAGGGGTAAATGGCAAGCGGGTTTTTATGCTTCACACGAGGATTACTTATTTCGAACGCAATTTCATCAGGATTCAAAATCGTCTTGAAACCTGCCCTATCTTTTCTCTTAAACTATAACTATAACTATAAACTTTACAGTTTTCCTGAAGACCCGCTAGTTCAGGAGATATTTTAGATGGGTCACAGACGCGCTACCCTCTGACCCACCCGAAAAATCGACTCCTTCTGTGCCATTGTGAGGATACACCTTCGAAAACTTCAGTGTGCCTTCAAAACACATATTTCCCTTCAAATGAGTGAAAGAGGAGCTCGGCTATCACTGATCGATTTGGTCCGAGTGTGCGCCGTGCATTACGCTCCTACGCAGAGGTGGTGGAAAGGCGTGTCAGTGTGGCTGCGTTTGGCGCGGTGCCAAAGTCGTTCTGCACCAGTTGTTGAAGCGGGCAAGTGCATTACTGTATTATATCCTTCGTATTACTCGTTTTCTACCACTTTTTGTCGCATACGCGTTCAACAAGAAGGAGACGGCTTCAACAGTGTGCGCACTCGTACTAGCTGACACGTCCCACTGGTCCGCAATGATGAGGGCTGTAAATTCTGACTTCAGGTGCTTTGGTCCATGCAAAAAGATGTTTGTTTAGGGTTTGGAAAGAGTAATACGCACGAATCTGTTTGAGACGTATTATTTAGTCATCTACGTACTTACGAGTTCATGCTATTAACTGATATTTATTTATTTATTCTTGCTATTCTTGCTATATTGCTAATAAATTTTTTATTATTTTGTAGTCCTATTTACATCCGGGTCTTCTGCAGCTTTCCGTCCGTTCCATCAAACTTAGCAATGACACTTTTGTACTGTTTGATGCCTAGCGAGCCTACTTTGCGATACTCCCACGTCCCCCGCGGCCAAGTACGAACCCATTTTTGGAATTTCGCATGAAAAGAGGGCTGTTAAACGTAGCAGTTAAATCTGTAAAGAACACTCATAATAATTTTCATTTTTTAACATCTTGGCTTCCATAGCTCCACTCCCACTATCACTACCGACTAAAATGTCAAACCATTGCCCGGCGCTGACTGACCCTTAGGAATACGACTCCCATCCTCAGCGGCCAAGTACGACCCCTCCCCTATTTGTTTCGCACAACGATGCTATACCCTGTTCTTCTACGTTGCGTGCTGTGTGCGCGGCGATTTACGATTCTCTTGTCACGTACCCCGTGTTTATGCCCTGATTCCGAACCATTTTTTCGGAATTCCAATTACACACATAGACACACCGACATACAAACTAAGCAGATTATATGTTACACGTATAATGTTTTAGAGCTCTATTCACAAACGTCTACTCTTCAGTCGACTCGCAGAGCTTCTTGGCGAGTCTCAGCTCTGTGACGTGGTTCTCGTCGTCAAGGTGGTCCCTTTGAGATGTTGAACAGCTTGACATAGCTGAGCCACAGATATTCCAGGAAACGCGAATCAACGCCCATCGAGTCATACTGGCTGCATCCTCGAATTATTTCAAAGCCTTGTTCATCAAGGACGTGGCCAAAACCGGCTTGCGTATGCTTTTTATTTGTGGTTTTTTTTTATTTTACATGTGCTTCCAGTGAGTCTTCTCTA
This sequence comes from Cooperia oncophora, assembly GCA_036418165.1. Taxonomy (NCBI): domain Eukaryota; kingdom Metazoa; phylum Nematoda; class Chromadorea; order Rhabditida; family Trichostrongylidae; genus Cooperia; species Cooperia oncophora. Next base: position 33,514 of record MU916406.1, on the reverse strand, counting down.
GATTCGCTGTCGTACACATATTGGCCATGAGGGGCACAAGTATTGCAATATTCTTTTAAGCATTTTTTTCTCAGACAGGGTAGAACTGGCTAACGTGGAAGCATCAGCTGTTGATGCCCTCGTAAAGTATTGCTATTCTGGAGACATAAATATCAGTGACACCAACGTATTGAGCATTCTGCCCGCAGCTCGTATGCTGCAGTTGGACCAAGTTGAAGTAGGGTTTTTTTTCTCTCAAGAGAGGGCTTACGCTGTCGACACTGCCAAAAAGTTTAAGTTGCTGTCTGTTATTCATTCTCTTCGTTATCTATTGTAGGAGTTGTGTTGTGAATTTCTCAAAAAACTGTTGGAGCAGTCCAGTTCCTCCGTAATGGCACCAGTTCCTGACAGTAGTCGGTGTCCTGCTGCTGACAAGAATATCTTGCAAAAAGTGAGGTTTATTACTTTATTACTAGTAACCCAAAGCTCTCACAAGCGCCGCTTTTCTTTTCCAGTATCTTGATACCTTAAAGGAGTATCGTGAGCACCTAGTTACTCGATACGAATCGACTGTAAGATCATTGGAGCAGGTATGTGGACCAGTTTCCTAATTGTTATTTTGAAGCTGCCTTTTCCCACGTTCTATTAGTCCATTGACCTCTACAAATCCTTAATGTAGCAGTGCTACGGCGAATGAGGTCCAACCTGTCAGTCTAGAAACATTTTTTCGGAAATAAAATGATAACTCTTTAGGGTGGCTGTTCTAGCTAGGCTGCGTTTATACCTTACGGCAGCGTACGCTAGCGTTTCCACCGTCTCCAGCGTACGCTAGCGTAGCAAGGGCAGGGAAAATATAGGTATCAATCCAGCGTTTCCAGCGTTTCGCCAGCATTTCGCTAGCGTTTTGTGAGCGTTTGCAGCGGCGGGAATAGAGACCAGTGGTAGCAGCATCTTGTGCGAACCCATAGGGGGCGTTCGTACTTGGCCGCTGCTGGAGGGGGGGGCGGCAGTCGTAATCTCAAGGGTTCATCAGACGTCGCGACGCAATGCTTCGAACATTTCAGTTTCGATACGTGGGAGTGGATGCTATGGAAGTTCAAGACTCGTTTTAAAAAACGACAGTTTACTTATGAGGCAGTTCTTACATGCTTAAAAAAAAACAAAATAAATGCTACGTTTAACAGCCCTCTTTTCATGGGAAATCCCCAAGAATGGGTTCGTACTTGGCCGCGGGGGACGTGGGGAGTATCGCAAAAGTAGGCTCGCTAGGCATCAAACAGTACAAAGGTGTCATTGCTAAGGGTAATGGAACGGACGGAAAGCTTCAGAAGACCCGGATGTAAATAGGAATACAAAATAATAAAAGATTTATTAGCCAATCAGCAAGAATAAATAAATAAATAAATAAGTGTCCAGTTCATATGGCCCATGAATCGTCAAGTACGCAGATGACTAAATAAACGTCTCAAACAGATTCGTGCGTGCTGTCCTTTACAAACCCTAAACAAATATCTGCTTGCATGGATAAAAGCACCTGAAATTAGAATTTACACCTTTCCCACCACCCTCCGGTCAGGAGTCTAATGCGATGGCCGCACGACCAAATCCGCATTAAGTTGATGAGCCGAGGCTCCTCTTCACTCATTCGAAGGGAAATATGTTATTTGGAGGCACACTGAAAGGTGTATCCTCACAATGGCACATAAGGAGTCAATTTTTCGGGTGGTCCAGGGGGTAGCGCAAGGGTAACCCATCTAAAATATCTCCTGAACTAGTGGGTCTTCAGAAAAACCGTGAAGCTTGTTGGAAAGAGAAAGGATGGAGGGGTTTCAGGACGTTTTTAATAATAACCTGATGAATTGCGGTTGTGCTGCGAAGCAAGTCCTCGCGTGAACACTGGTAAAGCGACCGCTCGGCGACTTTAACCCCAGCCTATCCAGAAACCCATCCGGAACTTCGACGCACGGGGATTGTTCAGTTTGCGCAACTAAGGGCTAGAATAGCCAACATAAGAAACTCCTTGCCCGCTTGCATGCCTGCATCCACCACTTCCTCAAAAGTCTCGCAACCTAAAAAAGACTATAAACCCCCCCAACAGAACCCAGCGACGTTGAGCAAGTCCAACAAACCCGCGCGTCCAAGACGCTTTCCAAAAGAAAGCGTCGTAACCGCTTGCGCTCTGCAGCCTGATCGATAATAGCCAAGTATGGAACGATTTACTGCCCGGCCTGGTTATCCTTTTTTCATTTAGCTCTGCATTTTTTGTATTTTCCATGTTTCGCTTTGTGTGTCTGTGCGATCTTTCATATTTCGCTCCGTCACCGATTCATCTGATGCACATCTGGGCCCTGACACGCTCACCTTGGGGCTATTTTTTTCACCAATTCAGCCTATCAATGATCACCATTAGCCGCTATTTCAATTGTGTTTCTTTTACAAGTTGCATGTCATACATAGTATCGAACGAGGAGTTTTATTTTGAATCCTAAGACAAAATTGTAGGTAATGCGAGGCTGTTGTTCAGCCTCATATTGCATGAGGCTGAAACAGCCTTTTATTTCCGTATTAGAGGCAGTAGTGCGCCCTTTCGAGAATCCAGATTCTCAAATTCAGGGGAAGGATGTTTCATTTGTGATGAACATTCATTCTGATTGTTCATTAGAGCAGGAGGCGGGGGGCGGGAGGAGGGGCGGGTCGTGTCTGGACCCTCTTCGAGGGATCGCCTGACTTGGCGGGTCGTACCCACACCGCCTAGTTGACACAGTCCCCCATGCGTGCTACCCTGGTAGAAGACTATGGGAGAACTAAGCGAGTAAACAAACACATCGGCTTACGTGTTGTGAAAGTGGGAGTGTCACTCGCCAGCGCATCAGTTAGGCAATACGGACTCCAAAATGTGTACATTGCACAATGGTGCGTTTTGGCTGTTGGGATTCAAATTTTTTTTCACTTTGTCGTTCTGATCTCGAGAGGGAATAAACGACAACATGTGTAAACGACACAGGACAGAACGACACGAACTAAAAAGTCGTGAAGGAATAAATGACAATATGTATGCAATAGACGAATGATTAAAATAGCTCAGCCACGGACGAGAACTGCATGAGGGTTCCATGGAAACAATTAGTCTAGGAATGTTAATTAGCACTGTTACTACTAATGAAATTTCCCAGCGACTAATTGAAAAAAAATTTGAATTCCAACAGCCAAAACACGCCATTGCGCAATGAACACATTTTGGAGTACGCTATCGCCCACGGATGCGCTGCGGGTACACACGCCACATTTCACAACGCGTAGTCGATGTGTTTTGTACTCTCCTCCTGTCCCATAGTCTCTACTCCCCGCCGCTGCAAACGCTATCAAAACGCTAGTGAAACGCTGCGCTGGCGAAACGCTGGAAACGCTAGTTCGACACCTACCCTTTCCCTGCCCTCGCTACGATAGCGTACGCTGGCGTGATGCTAGCGTTACGCTGGTGACGGTCTGCGTAAATGCCTAGATCGTTTCCTTCCCCCGACACTGGCTGGCGTATGCTGCCGCAAAGTATAAACGCAGCCTTACTGATCCAGGTATTGGACTGGGTAGGACTTTGCTCTTCTGTGAGAACACAGCCAGTGATAACACGTTAGCGACTTTAGATATCGCCTGAGGAGAACTCGTCGATGGAAACTAGTTAGGTCTTCTCTCCGAACAGCAACGATCTTCTTTTTCAGAGCTCTCATTCAGTACAACCATCTACACCAGACCGAGACAATGTGCAATTGCTACTGACAACACTAAGAGACTCATCCGAATTTCGTGAAGTATTATGCATTGGTATGACTGAAGCAATCAGGATTCTCTTTTCTTTATTGAATATTATAGCTGTGAAATGCGTTTGCCTTACTCTGTTCTACCATTAGTTTCACACACATCCAGTAGACAAATTAGATTTTCAAAACAGGGAATGGAGTAATCGGTTGGCAGGAACCTCACTGTGGTAGGCCGAACATGAGGGCAACTGTTTTCAAAGGTTTTTTCCATTGAAATATCCCTGAGCACTGCGAATTTTTTGAAGGGGCCAATGTAGGGAGAGCTTTCTGAGTCCCACCCCAGTTTTTTCTATTGCTCGGTGCTGCGGCTTTTTAAGAACTTTTTTCAGCGACATTCTACAAAACAACGTTGAAGCATTTAATGCAGAGGCACTGTCACACAGTCAAATTCATACATTTTTCTCTCTGCGGCGTATCTTGGTTTTTCTTTCGTTTTCCAGAGCAGGCAATTTCCGCAGTTGAGTGGGCCGCGTTCATTAGGCCGCATTCTCTGTCATACACCATAGATTCCGATGACGCTTCGGGACAGCACCGTATTATCGTTAGCGATGTTCGTTACAGCGGTCTGGGATTAGCCTTACAGTCGTCATACCTAGCATCTGAAGATCAAGGCGAACTACTGACCACTTCTTTCGAAAGGCAGCATACATTCCGTTTCTATTCCAACGGGGGGGGGGGCAAAAAAAGACATTTCGACCGAGTCACATATCAGCAAAGTTTTCGCAGCCCAGACAGAGGACGTGGATACGAGTACCAGGGCGGAAGATACCCAAGATGTTCCTCGATAAGCAGGAGCTGGCTCTCGCCCATCACCTTCATGTACACCAAAATATGAAGTCATCTCCAGTCGCAGCCTGACTGGAGAAGACCTTTGGAATTCATGTCACCTCCAAACAGCTGCGAAACTTCTAGTATGGAGTCACCCATGGATAGCTACCTGGAGACCAGTACTCTCGATCTGGAAGACCTCCAACATCGAGCAGCTCCGACAACGTCGCTACGGTCTAGGACATCATCTTCACCGTAGTCGCCAAGGCGCGAGTTGATGGTATGGACCGGACGTACCTGGAATGGAAAGACCAATATTTTCTTCGTGGACCCGGACTGAAGGTGAGCGCTGGCGGTTACATCGAGCAACTCGAGAAGAATATCCTCCCCACATGTCGTCGCCCGTACCTTCTTGGAAACTTTGTACTGCTACAGCATTGGGTGCCACCACATGGAATCGGAGGGCGTTGGAAAAACTCTCGCCTACTTGGAATGGAAGGGCGTTGAGTACCTAAAGAGATGGAATATCCAAGTAGGTCACCTGACCTAAACTCCCTTCGTTACCCGGTTGGCAGCGTTCATACTTGTAGCGCTACAGCGTAGCGCTACAGCGTCGCGCTACAGCGTAGCGCTACAGTTGTACCGAACTCCAGCTTTTATGTTTTTTCTTTCTGTATTCAACCTCTTCTCTTTGTTTCTCATATTTATCTGATAGTGAGCTCCTGTTTTCTACTTTATCACATTTTAATGTAGTTTTTGATACAGAAGACTGTGATAATTGGTTTTATTTATCGTTTTTGACTTTAATTATTTGGTTTCACAGTTGCTTGATGTTTGATGGCTTTGCTTGATGTCTTGCAGTGCTGCCTCGTGTTGATCCCGATTGCGAAACTACATTAAAATGTGATAAAGTAGAAAACAGGAGCTCACTATTCAGATAAATATGAGAAACAAAGAGAAGAGGTTGAATACAGAAAGAATGAATACAGAATCCAATGCCGCTTATCGATTATGGAGCGAAATCTGCTTTTCGAGTTTGCCCCCAATCTCTGCCTGGATCACAGGAAAAAGATTTATGCCGGTTTTCGAGGCATTCACAGCCAACAAAGCTTTGACAGTTTCTTGTACTTTTTTTGGCCTAGGAGCGTATCAGTATTGAGTCGCATTTGTCGGCAGCAGAAAAAAATGGCCTTATCTCCCACAACAGGCACGCGAAGACTGTCTGGTCACCAATGCGTTAACACAAGGCAAACAAGAAGTTCCTTTATGGTTCTTGTGTCTCCGGTAAAAAAAACATGCGTGCGTGTTTTTAGGTGGCGCGAGTACTCTTTGGGTGTTTTTTGCAGAAAATGCTCTTAATAGGACAGAAGGACACTGTTACGCTAAAAGCAGTACCAGAAAAATAGTGACTAATGGAGTAACTGTCAAGGATGGTCAGATAGTTACAGCTGTATCAGTCTCACCTTTCCGTGAATTTCTCAAGAAAACTCCAGCAACCTTCCCACTTTTCTCTGTAAGCAACTCTAATCATCCTAACGTTGGAAATAGCAGTACGTTGCGAAGCGGCGCTGTAGCGCGACGCTGTAGCGCTACAAGTATGAAGTGTGAAGTATGAACGCTGCCGTTCGGGCGGAGTTCAATAGGGTGGTCTACGGTGGCGGAGAAATCGACTATCTCGCTGATCTCAGGCACCACATCGCGGTCGCGTGCCAGAATGGCGCTCGTCCAGAAGGCTGTGGCGGAGTGTCGATAGTATTTAATATGCTCTTCAATATGGTGGTGGAAATGTCCGATCAGAATTCAATAAAGTGTAACTTATAGCGCCTCGAAAGTCAAGGAAGGGAAGTGGAAGTGACTTTTTTTATTGCCCCCCCCCCTGTATATCATACCTTGGAACTAACATCCTGCTATTGTTGTAACCCGCGCTATGGATTCGGCGACCATCTCCTTCTGACGCCTTTTATCGGATCTTATCAGCTGATATCACTTCCTGTCACCTATCGATAATGTTCTTGTCCCAACCCCTATATCATGTTTTGGAACCAAGGTGCGGCGGGCGCTATGAATTTCGTGACACACAGACAGACGCACACACACACACACACACACACACACTGACAGACATACTTAGCGAATTATATATAGTAGGACAAGCTATTCTTAGTATACAACATTGGGATCCTGATGATTCTTTAAGAGTACGGAATTTCAAGATGCATTACCTTTGTCGTGTTAAGCTGAATTTCAGTGGGACGAGGAAGCCTCGATTTCGGAGAATATATTGATTTTGAGGAAAACTTTCCTGTGGGCCGTCCCATCCCCACCATGAAATTCCCAAGGTAAGTCGGAGCGATGAATATGCTTTTCACCAACACTTTCTTTCATAGATGCGATGCCGGCGTTGCTGTTCTCGACAACCTGCTTTACGTTGTTGGCGGCAGGAATAGCAAGCACTATATGAATAGCATTGAGAGGTACTAGGCAATTTCATAGCTGTCACGAGTAAATGGAGAAAAGGTTGTGCAAAATTAGAACTCAGATAATGTTTACAGCTATCAACTATGAATAACTGCAGATAGCCACTATCTTCGGAGTATCTATCTATTCCCACCCCAAAAACTCAAAAGAGTGTTTTTACTAAAGCTATGCCTGTAGATGTTATTCGATGTTCTGATCACGAATATGACGTTCATTTCTGACGCTGGCGCCAATGCGCCAATATGACGCCACCAACTTTCGCACCGAATTTAATGAAATCTTGTAATAGGGGTAAATGACATCCTACTCGCGAACATGACACTTATTTCGAGGCTGGTGCCCACTGGTACCACACCTTTTCTCCCCAAAAGCAACTTGCGAACAGTGCTTTGTTGCCCTGATCACGAATATGACGTTATCTTTCTCGACATGTAGTGTTCTTGAGGCTGAACCGGGAGAAAAGGCCAGGCTCAGCTCAGCAGAACGCAGGTGGTCATTGTAGGTCCTACATTAGCGCCGTCGCCAAGATTGAATGTAATAAATAAAATGAGTAGTGAATATCAATCCTACATTAGCGCCGACGCCAATAAGTAAATAAATATTCATATTCGTAATCAGGATGTAGATAACCCCGTCTACAAGTTTTCATGGATTGATCGAGGGTGTTTAGCGCGGGCGCTAGGCGATTTTGGCCAAGCGGATGTGATATTCATGTTCAAGAACTCAAACTACCCCTACAAACATTTCAGCGAGTTTCGTGATTCAGAGTGTTTTGGCGCGGGCACTGGGATTTCCGGCTAAGCAGCTGTGTAAATTGTGTTCAGGAGGTCGAATCTGTCTGTAGGCAAATTTTCAGCCGAACCTGTCCTCGTAGAAAAAAAGTCAGTAAATCCAGTCTGTTTCCGGAAGACTAGGATAGGAATAATTCAATAGTGCCGGGTTCATTGTGGGAACAGTCAGGTGGGCAGTGCGAATTATCTTACGACTACACTCACTGCGCTTTAATCTCAAGAAATAATGTAAAAGGACTTCTCAGCGCTTGAGGACAATGTCAGACATCGCCTAGTTATTCCGTGGGTTCCCTGATTCCTGAGCTCTGAGGATGGCCTATTGTGCTAACTCTGCCTGAACTTCTCAAGGCATTGTCAGCTTTTGGGCGTGCTGCTTCAAGAATTCCGTGTTATGGATGGAAAAAATGTGCGTTCTTGCAGTTTTTACAGTGTTGGTATGTTTGATTTTGGAAACTTCCGTCCGTGAATGATCTCTCTTTAGGATGCAATATTGATCCTACTTCCCGAAATCGTAGTGGCCTCTTGAATGCGTTGATATCTATAAAATGGGGGTCCAAACGATGCAAAAGAGAGTGTTTTCCCCTCACAGACAACTCTGGTACCAGCACACAGGCCCATGGGATGGAACGCGTTGGCTCGAGCGGCAATCGGACAACGTTCGATCACACGCGTAGTGAGCGAGGCACTTTTCACTATATCACCCTATGTAGTTCAATTGTATACGGTAGATTTCGGTAGATTTCTACTGAAATCTCCGAAAGCAACCCACAACAATATGTAGTCCCTAACACAACACTAAAGAACTGATGATGCTTAATTTTCACCTTATCCACTCTCCAACCTGAACGCTGCCCCCAGTATTACCGTTTGTTCTACGAGTTATTCGAGCGATGAGGTCTAATAGACCCTCCATTAGTTCCTTTCACCGGAGCCACGAAAATACTGTTTATACAGAACTTGAGCAGTTGGCTGATTGAAGTGCAAACCCAATTGAGAATGGTGGCCATTTCTTTGGAAAACGGACCAGTTTATCATTAGGAATGGAACTATGCCAAGACAAGGTTTTCAATGCAGGATGGGGTTATCAGGCAAATTTCAGAAAATTGCTCAACTTATGAAATGCTGACCTTTTTCACCACTATACTACTATAGCTCTGTTCATGATTACGGGCCTTCTTTAAAGGCAGTTGGCACGATAAATCCCCAAGACGACTAGGATCAATACTCCTGGCAGGATAGAATTCCGCGACCCTGGGCAGGCGCTGCATAGCGGTTTCCCCGAGGAAGGTGCCCTTATAAGGGCCCTATCAAGCCACAACTTTACGTCCCAAACGCCCGCCACGCCCGCCCGCCCACAAATGGACGACCGTTCTGACGCTCGTATTCATTCATTTGCTGAGCAAATTATGAAGCAAAGGGATTGGTATGAAGCGGCCGTGATGCTGCATGCATACATGGGTACACATATGCAGCCGTATCTTCGGTAGCGGTGATTGGTGCCTACGGGAAACTCGTCCGAAATCGATTTACAAGTCACTGAGAACGGTTTTTCTTCGCAGGATTTTGACCGTTTCACTCCGTTCTTTCGCCATTTCCCCACTATACAGCGCCCTACTAGCATTTTAGGCTAAGTAGGAAACCATCGTGCCAACTGCCTTTAAGCCGAACCTGAGAACATCTTGCCTGATTATTTCGAAGAGTCACTTTAGATTTCATCTCGTGGCTAACGAATGGTCGAGTGACATCGCGCCAATGCCCACAACTCGTAGCTGTGCTGGTGTGGCTGCACTTGGTGGCTTTCCTTTATGCAGTGGGCGGTTATGACGGCAACAGATTTCTGGACACTGTTGAACGGTTAGGAAATACCTCAACAGCTTTCGATTATTAGTTCCAACATTTCTGCAGTTATGATCCTCAACGGAATGTGTGGGTCGGTATGGCACCCATGGATACTCCGCGGAAGGGGCATTCTCTATCCGTCCTTGATAGGTGTCTATATGCCATCGGAGGATATAATGGACGATGTTGTTCGAACACTGTCGAAAGGTAAGTTGATGCTTATTGTGGCACTTCAGTTTCTTGGGATCAACGGTTCGTGGTGCAGCTATGGTTTCCGGAGGAATTTTCCAAAAAAAGGTATGAAAAGAAAGTTGTCGCCATGAGAGCAACCGTTCTGGAATTCAGAGAAGCAAATAAAATGAAGGTTGAGCATGCCTATACCGTTTCACCTTTCAGATTTGATCCACGTACGGGAAGATGGGAGTTTGTCAGCTCGATGTTGACATGTCGAAATGATCTGGGATCCGCAGTTCTAGATGGCCACTTATACGCAGCAGGTGGAGAAGACTGGTCACATTGCGAATTAAAATCGGTTGAGAAATACAATCCCTTACCAACGAGTGGACCGCAGTGGCTAAGATGAACGAGGAGCGATCTGGTGTGAGTCTACGCTCAGTATTTCTTATGGATCACTTCTTTTGAATAAATGTGAGCAGAATCAAAAGATCATTCGTAGGTGAGGCTTGCCGTTGCTAATGGAAAGCTGTACGCTGTGGGTGGGGATAAGACATCCGAAAAGGATTCTATTGAAATTTTCGATCCTGAGAAAGATCACTGGACATTCCTTGGTTACCTTAATGACAGGTCAGTCGTCATCGATCTCTTATTTTCATGTTTTTTTCAGCCCTTTTCGATTTTCTAAGTTTCCACATAGGTCAATAGTATGCTTCCAGACGACTTGGAGCAGGAGTTGGAGTCATACGAATACTAGCCTAATGGCGACGGTACCTGGATGGAAGTCAATGAATGCCCGTCTTCTTTCGTCTCCATCTTGCATCTCACTAGCACTTCCTACTTCTGGAATTGAGACGTTCTTTGTTGTAATACTTCTTTTGGTAATTAGGTGAAAATTTCTTTGCATGTTTTTTTAGATTCCGCTGATTTTTCCACATTTTTTGAGTGAGCAGACGAATTTCACATAATATTTTGAGATGGGGAATTACACTTTTCGCTCCTCTTCGAGGTAGTCTATATGGCACGAAAGGACGCACCAGTGTAGAGAACGCGATTTTCCCAATGGTACATTTATGTGATCAACGTAGAATAAGCCCTTAACTAGCAGGGACGTTATTGTGAAAGTGGACAAATGCTTAAAGGCACAGTTCGCGACCGCAAATTGCGGGAAACGGAACTCAAATAGGCTTAAAAAGTGCTAAGTATCTGAGTAGCGGAGAAAAGCAGCAGAAAATAAAATGCAGTCCGAAATGTTATAGAGAAAGATAACATAGTGGCTACTAGCTAGTAGCTAGCAGCCGGTGAGGGTCGGCATGGGCCTAAGGGGTGTCCATGGGCCTAATTAGTCAGCTTCTAGCGGAGTTCTTGCCGTTTTTCACACTTTGAAAGTAGCGCAGCCTCAAAAATCGCCTTCCGGATCGTCCGACACATTTGAGAGGTCATAGCCTTATTTTATCGCGGAACGTGCCTTTAAATGTAGGCATCAAACCATCAGATGTTCAAGGTGGAATGGCAACGAACGCAGAAGACAATTTACAGGGGGAGGGGGGCAACTTCAAAAACACTCTCTTCCTCGACTTTCAAAGCGCTATAAGTAATCGTCTATCAAATTCTGATCGGACATCTTATTCAACGACACGTTGTACTCTATCGCAATATTCCGCCACAGCCTTCTAGACAAGCGCCATCGAGAGATTCCGCAACGCGAAAGTGATTCGGTACCTGAGTTAAGCGAGTTCGTTGATTTCTGTGCCGTTGTGGAGCACCTTATTGAGTTTCTCTCGGACCGGGTAATCGAGGGGGTCTCGGTGAGGTGACACACATGGCTATTTCGTCTTCTTCAGGTGCTCAACGCCCTTCGGGTTCAAGAAGTCGACGTTTCTCGGTCCTATGTGCTGGTCATGCGATCCCGTAGCAGTACAGAGTTCCCAAGATGGTACAGGCGACGACATGGGGGCAGGACATTGTCCTCGAGGTGTTCGTTGTAACCGTCAGCGTCCACTTTCAGTCCGGGTTTCACGAAAATCATATCGGTCTTCCCCTTCCGGAACTTCCGATCCATATCATCAGCACGCACAGAAAAGATGATGTCCTGGACAACAGCAACATTGTCGGAGCTGCCTGATATTGGAGGTCTTCATACCACGAGTGTTGGTCCCAAATAGCTGTCCATGGGTGACTCCATACAAGAAGTTTCGCAGCTGTTTCGGAGGGGCGTGAATTCCGAAGGGCTTTTTCAGTTTGGCTGCGAGTGCAGATGGCTTCATATTTTGTGTACATGAAGGTGATGGAGCGAGGGCCAGCTCCTGCTTATCGAGGAACATCTTGGGTATCTTCCGCCCTGGTACTCGTATCCACGTCTTCTCTCTGGGCTGCGAAAACTTTACTGATATGTGACTCGGCCAAAGTGTCTTTTTTCATTGCCCCCCCCCCTGTATACCTGTCTGAACGGGAAAATTGGAAAGGCCAACAATCCCGATTTGGGTATCCTACAGCGATGTAGCTCCCTGTCCACAATGATAGATCGAAGTCGCTTCCCTTCAATTCTTGTGTTTTTCTTTGTCGTAAAGGAGTTCGACCACACACTACAGCAGCAATCGATTTTGTGATCTGCGAATACCCGGCTGTATGGATGTGACGCCGCTAGTCGTTCCCGCAATATCTTATTCGTTTCTTCACTTTCTTTTCTTTTTCTTCCTCCTCCACGTCTTTCAATGCGTTTCCCCCACACTAATTTACCAAACTCCAGCGCCAGTACTCACCGTAAAATTCTCTCAAGATCTCAGTCACCTGTTCGAGGCGATATTACGCATCACAAGGTTTGAGTAATTGATTTTTCCCGTTGCAACACTATACAACACCCTTCACAAAAAAATCAGTCCTAAACGTGTGAACCCTCCCACCTCGCGACTCACTGCCGACATCGGCTTTTTGGCTCATCAAGGCGCGGAAGTGAGGCTGGAGCGTAGGGAAGGTGGGTGTTGTTTGAATCATCACTGAATGTCCACAATGTGCAGCGTGTGCGATGTTGAAGTCTCGCAGCGAAGAGAAAGAATGGCAAGACCTTAGTGCGAAGTGTGGAGAACACTGCTTTGTGGCCAAAGAAGAAAAGCGTCGACAAAAGCGTGATTGGCTCGGTTGGGCATATCACTGGTAGTGGGGCGTGTCACGTGTTGCGTGCGTATGAATCCCCGAATGGCATTCAGCTGTGACTATCTCTTAACCTCATTTCCGCGCACTTTCGAGCTACAAAAAGGCACATCTTCACGGTTGTTAACCGACTCACCTCGCACATGACAGGCATCGGTATCCTCAAAGGAGGATCACGGCGAATCTCTGAGTTGAAATGAGAGGGTAGGAGCGGTCCTGGTGACGTAATGGATAGCGCACTCGCTCCGGAAACGTAATATGAAGGTTCGAGCCCAGCCCGGGGTCATGACATTTGCTCAGCACTCAGGAAGCGCAGCGGCGGCGTTCAGCAGCAGTCATCACAATGAGCAGATATGAGTGATACTTTTGGGATTTTGAAAATGCTCCCCTCAAGTCAGGTGGAATTCTCTTTTCCCCATGACTTGCGCGTGGGACGGCACATTTTTCTTCAATGAAACTTAGTAACTCCCAAATAAATCGCTACGTTCAAGTGTACCAATAAATGCAACAGACGAGCATACGAATTCCAATCTTTGACGTAATTTAGCTTTTATTGCTTGGTTCTTCCAAATCAATCACTTTTTTACCAACTTCTTCCTCTGTATGCTGTTTCGACTGAAAGTACATTTCACGGGGTTATTTGACCTCCTAACATCCCCTTGGCTCGAAAATGTCTGTTCTTGTACAGATCTCATGAAAAGAAAATAAATAATCGCGCAGATTTGAATTATTTACGCCCGTCCCACAAGACAAACTAGCTGTCGTCCACCATTGATGGAAATACTCGTCAACGCGTTGAGCGGATATGATATTCGTGTACAGGGGGTCGAATTAGCCTAGGAGACAAAATTTCAGCGAATTCGATCACGTAGGATATCTTGGCGCCGGTGCCTATGGCGCGGACACCAGGCGGTTTCGTGGCAAGCGATTGTTGTTATATATTGTTATATTATATTATATTGTTTATACTCTTTCTTACTTCTGTTGTACTTCTGTTCCAAAGTAACCGCAGATCCAGTCATTTATTACTACTGAGAATTTTAATATATTCATAGGATTCCTTTCCTTTTCATGCTTTTCACTGACTCCATCTTGTGAGGTAATCAGACGAAAATCCATCAGCTTCTTGTATGGGATGGCATCACGCCGAACGCCTTTAAGTGTTTGTTGCTTAGGCATGGTGATTCATTTGTTTGGTGTGCACTGAAAAGTGGCCTATAAGGTTCTTGCCATTACTGTTATTCCAATGTTTAACCCCGCTGTGACATGGAATGTCTCTTAATAGATTTATTTCACATGGTTGCAGGTGCTCTGAGGAGAACTTACAAAGATCAATGCCGAGAATAGTCCTGTTCTTGGGATTTCGTTCAGACCTCTCAGCTGGTACAATTCTTCCAGATAAGCCACGCGTTCGAATCCTACTTCAAAGCTTACAGGTGCGAAATCTCACGTGAACGCTTTGATACATCTTTTTTTTCTCATCCTTCAAATTTTCACCAATTTTGATCATTGCCAGTGAAGTTTAGCACATAGACGTCTCTTGAACGCCCAGCGTTTCAACAGTTCTAGACAGGATACCAAATTCTAAGAAAGAATGCTATCTTGGTTAATCCCTTGTGCGAGGTGAATCGGTCTCACTCCCGGTGAGGTTGCTGCAGTAGCGTCTCACTTTTTCCGCTCAAAAGTGCGTTGGAACGAGGCGATTGGATAGTTGTCGTGCGTACACCATGACTGCAACTGCCACGTACACATCTAGGGATTTCCCAAATAAGAAAGCGAACGCGACAAAAACGAAACAATCTTTATATAGCAATCGAAGGTCCACAACAAATCAACCACGACTGAGCGAATAAGGGAGGCGAAGGAAAGGACTGGGCCCAGGGGAAGGCTTTATTTTGGCGCACTCGCGCAGGAAGGAGGTTGTTTCGAGATTAATGTGACGAAATTCAATCGACGCTTGCTGGTTTTTTAGCGCGGTTTCCCACCACCAGGCTGCTAAGACCAGAGGGAGGTCGTGAGCGGTCGCAACTGTAGTGATACCCCGGTGCCGTCGCTCAATTTCACCTGTGGTGCTGCATGGCTAGCCCCTTGTCTACCATGGATAAATGCGTTGCTTAGCTGCACACTCTCCATACTGGTTGTTGTCCTCCAGTGAATGCGTGTTCGCCAGATTTTGTGTCGACGCAAGTGCTACAGCTTGAGGACAGCACAAACGTAGTCGAGAAACGGCTTCCGGGTACTACCAACCTTCAGCTCCGTTCCCGTGCACTTCTCAGTGGACAAGTGGCGCGCTAATGCAACTGCGGACCCATTCACCTCATGCATGGCAAGGACCATCTTCGGAGAGATGAGTGTACAGTTTGTCTTCAACCTTTTACGACATCAGCAAAAATGAGTCACATCGTTAGTCTCCAACCGTGAAGTTGCATGCATATCTCCTTCCTAGCCTCTCGAAGACCACTTTAGTGCTTTTTTCTTACGTTTTGTTTTGCACAACTGATTCCCATTTGTTGTAGAGTTGCTGCAGCGCTCAGCATATCGGGAGAAACCCTTGACAGTGCACAGTGCGCACAGTGTGCAGCGAACACCATCTCACTCCAAACTGGACACTGTTGAAACCAGATTGGACATCTTGCGAACCAAAGCGGACACACTCTTTACAAGGTGAACTGATCAACTATATCACTGACTAGGGATGGTGGCCAGGTCGAAAAGGCGATTCTCAATGAGACATAGCTCACAAGAAATGATTTTTTACGCCAATCGCGAATCGATGGAAAGTCCGCCGCCAAAAACATTTCTCTCAAAGGCGAATAGGACCCAGTTCCCTTCGGCAACTGAATCTGACTTCCTTCACTGGGGATCCCCAACGTGCGTCGTGCCCTGGCGAAAGCCAATCGGCAATAAAGCGCACTGTATAAACAAGTTTTTCTCGTGAATGTTTAAGTTGATTGCTCATTAAGATGAGTTTTCCTTGTCCTCCTCTGAGAAGTAATTGTTCTTTTCTTATCGGTAACTATACTTACGTGAGGAATGCAGAGCCATTCTGCTTAAAAACTCGCTCGTTCGCTTCTGGTGCTGAATCGTGTGGAGGACGGAACTGAACCAAACCAAAGCGTTTCTCCTTCGCCCAAATAACCTCTGCGTAATCTCTTTCGCGGCTCCAGCGTTACTAACGAGGGAGCTGAGGTTGTCAGAAGTCGAAGATGTATGCGGTACCTTTGAGACATCGCCCATCGGGGACGAATATGTTAATGGTCATGTCTCGCTTACGGTAGTTGCAGTTTTTCATCGGAAGTTCTTAGAGTTAGCTTGTTCCACG
>MU916405.1:0-14136 GCA_036418165.1 Cooperia oncophora | reverse complement strand
GTCTGGCAGGGCGGATTTCCGCGACCCTGAGCAGGCGCTGCGTAGCGGTTTTCCTAGGGAGGTACCCTTATAAGGGTCCTATCAAGCTACAACATACCGACCCAAACGCCCACCACGCCCGCCCGCCCACAAATGGACGACCTTACCAGATGCTCGTTTTGCTTCATTTGCATTTAAATATGAAGCGAAGGGAATGGTATGAAGCGGCTGCAGTGCTGGATGGATATGTGAGTACGCCGTACCTACCGGAGCGGTTATTTGCAATACGCCTACGGGAAACTCGTCCGAAATTGCTTTTCAAGAACGAAGGCTTTTCTTCGCAGTTTTCGACCGTTTCACTTCGTTTTTCGCCATTTTCCACTAGATAGCGCCCTGCTAGCATTTTAGGCTGAGTACCAAATTATCGTGCCAACTGCCTTTAATGCAGGGAATCTTTTGTGGTACAAATTGTCTCGGATATCAGTGGTGGAAGTTTGGAATTCTGTAAAATTCCAGTTCTTACAATAAGGATTCTTCAAGAATGTATTGGAAATTGGTTTCCACAGAAGTACAATATGCTTTCAGATATCTCACGGAGTTGGGGAATGGTTGGCACCCTTTGGAAAGCTGTAACAAAACCATTTGTGAAATCGCTGGAACAAGGAGCTGCTACTACCGTCTATTGTGCAGCATCTCCAGAAGTACGAGATGTACGTAAGGAGTCGCAAGAATTCAGAAGTGTAGGAAAACTGAAATGAGATCTGCAACTTTAAGAAGAAACTCACGCTGGTTCTGTGAAGTCAAAAAGCTCACTGTCCCATCCGAATCAAATGAGCATCTACAGGATTGGCCAATAGGCTGCACTTCAAAAACTTACCAAATATAATTTCTTGGGTCTTTCTGAATTATTGTTTTTTGGAAATTTCAGGTCAGCGGCAAGTACTGGGAATCGTGTTGGGACGATGAGAAGAACTTATGCGTAGAGTTAGCCCGAGATGAGCATCTCCAAAATGCGCTCTGGGAAAGGACCGACAAAATATTGGACAAATTTGAAGCCAGCCGACAGCCTATCAAGATCGTGGGCGATTCATGAAAACAAAGCTGCGCCATCAATGTCACCTATCGTTATACTTATGATCCCTGCAACACTAAGGCGTGTGACGGGGGGCATGGCTTGGAACGCCAGGGTGGCCTTCCCCACCAATGTTGCAGGCTCGAGATGGCATCGTTGGTGGGGAAAGGTCACCTGGCTGCGTTCCAAGTCGCGCCCCCGTCACACGCCCTATCGTTTGCAGGGATCACTACTGTAGATTGCATGTAAACATATCGGTATGTGTGTTGAGAAAGGCATAGCGGAACAGTGCATGTTGATTTCGCGACGATCGATACGTATAATTTGCGATAGTATGTAACCGTTTCCATGGCCTCGCCAGACATGATGCGAATTTTCGGAACAGTAGAGAAGAACCGTTCATCATTCTTGTTATTTGAAGTCACAAAAGATCCGCTAGGGCGTTCCTAGGGGGTTGGTGTCCGTCCTCCACCAGTTGTGGAAGCTGGTAGGTGACCACAAATGTTGGAAAACTCTCTGGCGCCGCCTTGAAATGTCCCTTAAAACGGCCCCGTGTCCGCAGCAAACAAAACTGTATGGATGGCTGTATCTCGTAGGCGGCATTCCGCTTAGCTTCAATCGACTCGCATGTTTTACAAGGGTAGCCGGCTGCGAGATCGCCAAGTGAAGGCACATCAGGTCGTGTAGCATATCAATTTGTGTGGTCGTATACAGAACTATAAGCGGTCTGCGCAGAATTTCCCTATTTACTTGTTCCAACTGATAATATCAATGAAGTGCCTAAGATGTATGCATTTAGGAGTTACTAACAATCCCTACGACTGTAATATTTATCATTAGGAATATCCCATTTCTAGCTGCCCTTAAGGCACATTCCACGAATTGATATGGGCTGGGCAAGACATTGCGCCTTTCTCATTGGTGAGCGCCTCCTTTGTCATTTCAAAAGGCGAGACTTACCAACGAGAAAGAAACGAATGTTCCAGTGACTCCACCTATGCGATGAACATGGAATGAGTCATTGATGCAGCCAATGTGTTATACCCATAACTGGCACGCATTCTTAATTAATTCGCTGTCATCATTCTAACTCTCCAACATTACTTTTTATGAATCATTCGTTTTCTAGATACTTTTCTGTATCATTAAATTATATCGAACTTCACTCAAAGCATGAACAGAATGATATTTGAATCCACTGTTAGATGAACATTTATTTGAAACGAATCAATAAATACTTTGATACGCCTTAGCTTAAGTCCACATGTGCTCAAAACACGCATTAAAAGTCGAATTTATCAACAAGAACAAACTTTAAGCCTAGCATGCTTAATTAAATCAAGTGAGGTGAGAAAGCCATTTGAAATATCACATGAATGATGCCCATGGTGGAATTATTGGCTGAGGATTCTGTAGGTAACTCATGACGACAGCGGACACTGATAACCTGAATCGTATTACTTTGAGGACTGCTCTAGCCAGGTTTGGAAAGCTCTCAACTTCCTCTAAAAGGTACGCCTCGGGTTCGAATTGTGAGTAGTGAGAATTAAATATTAGTGACAAGATTGTAAATAATACGAAAATGAAGAAAAAATCTCGTCCGAAGTATTCCTTATAAAATCATGAGCTGAACCGCGCATGTATGTGCGCAGGGAAAAGAAAGGAAAAGAGAGGGCGTGGTCGGACGAGTTTCCACTTGTTGACACCAGGTCTTTGTTCTAGGGAAGTCGTGCAAGTCTCCCGATATATCAGGTCACCGTAAGCCCGCAAACGGAATAACTCAGAGTGGGGCGATAAAAATCCCTGATGAAGTTTCTCTACTATTATCAATATCGTTCTCCTCAATTATATTTATCAACCGCTCCGTTCCGGAACGGATACTTTGCACCAAACAAATTTTTAAACGTACAACTCATAATTGTTGAGACTTTCGCAGAAATAGGACTTTAAAAAGGTTATTGGGCATTGCCGAAATGAAGAACTCATGCAACTTGTTAAATATTCTACAGCTTCCCCACTCATATTGAAAAAAGGCACTAATGAACCAGCCAACCAAAAAAACCATTTAGGCTGCGTTCATAGCGTGCGACGGCGTCGCGTCGACGTAACCAACGAAAGCGACGTAAACGACGTAACCGACGTAAGTGACGAAAGCGACGTAACCGACGAAAGCGACGTTTCGACGAAAGCGACGAAACCGACGTAACCGACGACTACAAGATTAGATACGGATCGAGTGATATGGCAATGCCCAACTGGCAACACGCATTTGAGTTGAAAAAGCCCAATATCAGTCATTATCTACCAATATCTGGTCCCTCTTGCTTACAGACTTTTAACCGTGAGAAGGCTGCACCATATCATTAAGGACCGCAGTTGCGACATCAGAATGGGTAAAGTTGAATTAGTCCGGATGAGTCCTTAACACCCGGAAGAGGCATATTGCAGAGCATGAGTCCTTAACACCCGGAAGAGGCATAACTGCAGAGTCATGGGTGGCACTGAAAATGAGAACTTGACATTATTGTACATTTCAAAGTGTGTGTCGCACGGAGAGCTCGAATGTTACCACCGACAGAACGTCCCCACTCCCAATTACTGGGTTCCCTCCTTATTTTGCTTCAACTGCGAAAATTCTAAAAAATTTTTGATGTGATTTTCTCGATCACAATAGACTACAGACTATTACTATATACTATACTATATATACTGGGGACCACATCGATTCCACGTAAGCCACGTGTCCATTATCATGGTCATTTCTCTCGATGAAAAGATAGGTAAAGTGTCCTCAATCAAGAGGATGGAAGGAGATAGGGGAAAATGTTTACAAACAGAAAAGGAAATAAATAAGTGATGTGAAAAAAGTTGTGGGGAAAAACCATCTACGAAAAGCTTATTCTTGGCACAGTCGCCGAAATCGTCAGTTTCGTCGTTTTCGATAATCGATACGTATCTAATGTTCGCGAAGTAGTCGTCGCTTTCGTCGAAAACGTCGGTTACGTCGAATCAATACGTATCTAATCTTCGTGAAGTAGTGGTCGGTTTCGTCACTTACAGTCCTCATCATTGCGGAACCGGTGGGGCGTGTCAGTGCGGCTCCGTCTTCCGCGGTTCGTTTTCTTGTTAACCACTTTTTGTTCGCAATACGCGTTTCAACAAAAAAATGCTTGGGAGAAACGGCTTCCAAACAGTGTGCGGGCCAACTACCTACTGGCGGACACGCCCCACCGGTCCGCAATATGAGGGTCCATTACGTCGGATCGATACGTACAATCTTCGCGAACTAGTCGTCGAAAACGTCGGTTACGTCGACGTTGACGACTCGTCGCACGGTATGAACGCAGCCTTAGATGGATGACCTGACCGGAAGGCTTGCTACGCTCCCTTGCTCTGCAGAGGACGTGGCCGGACGAGGGGACTCAGAAAAGAGCCTTGATCCGCCGCGTGCGGACGACGCTTTCCACACCGATTTTTGAATTGCGGAAGTAGTACACATCAAATGAACCGGGCCGTGCCTTTGAAGGTCCTTCATACATTGATTTGTGCAGCCAGAGTATTACTTCCTCCACAAAGAGGTAGATATATGAAAATTACGGCGAAAAATGTACTCACATGAAGCTACTAACGATTTGTTTCGCATCATCAGATGAACGTGTGTTAGCAAAGCTGACACAAGAACATAAAAGAGCCATCCAAGCGCACCACTTCATCTGTAATTCAGAGCCGATTCGTGAAGATTTATCTAACGGCACTACAAAAAAAATGCAAATGCCACATTCCAATCTCACGTCTGTGCAGTTCATCTTACCATTGCTATGTGAAAGCTCTCGCTGTAATTTCTCCCACTGGACAACGAATCGCAGAACAACAGGCAGTCACCTAACGGGGTAAGGCGAAACGGTCAGAGGCGCTGTTTTTCGTTGCCTTGGATCGACCTTTCTAACCAACCAGAGAACAGCATCGTGACGGATAAAATGGCAGTGTCAGTACGACCCCTCCCCCAATATACCTCCTCTGATATAACCTCCTTTACCCATTCTACCCACCACCATTCCAACTCTATCATTTCCCGCTACTCCAGAGCTTTTCGCAGTTTCTCCAAAAAGTGCAATTGTTCTTGACAGGCCGACACAGGTGTCTGAAAAAGATTGGTCAGTGGGAGTCAACTCTGGCCCATCAAGACAAGACATGAATCTCACTGACCAATACCGACCAAATGCGCATGGGAGAGCCAAAGTATGTCGAGACTACTAGATTTGAAAGACTAGCTTTTAATTAACAAATATCCTAACGAGTTTGATGTAGATGATAAAAGGATACATACCCGCATCATCAAGCCACACATGCTGAAAATCATTCCTAAGACGTTCATGTATTCTGGCAAAGGATCATCCGTGACAGCATTGGCTGATTGGGGATCAGCAGCTTTGAACCTGAAAAGAACGCACTTTATTCCATGTAGCATCAGGAAGCGATACCTCACCAACCTCACAATCTTATTCGGCCTTCGTGGATCAGTAGTGGACTGCATGGTGCCTTATTACCTGAAAGAATAATCATTTAATTAATTCTAGAGAAAAACCGAGAAATTCAAAATAAGACAGAGCCGCTCGGCTGGTGAAGATCAGTGTCCTTATTATGAGAGGATATACGCTGAAAGAAGCAAAAAGAGGGGAACAAAGAATCGCTTCCAAGTAAAGCAACGCTACTGACATTGTAAATGAAGTGGGTACAGAATGAATCTATGAATAGTAAGAGGAATGCATACGAAATGAGTGCACCGTGCAGCAGTATTCTGATTGATCAGAAGGTTCTAGACGCAAGGAATAAAAGGACTAAGATGAAAGATTCTAGCTAAATGGAAAGGAAGGACTTGACTTAAACCCTATAAAAATCTAGAGCTTTGCAAGTCTTAGAAAACAAGCTTCACATCCAATTACATCACATCATAATGATGTGATGTAACTGGATGTGAAATCCTGGTGGAAAGCAAATGCGAATGAGGATAAAAACTAAGAAAAGTTACTGAAAGAAATATTGCAATAGGAAAAGGATGGCCAAAGAGCAACAGACATAATCTGGTACTGTAGGGCGGTGCTCGGTGTAATGCGTCACATGCACGACAAAAGACGCGGATGGTTTACTTTTTGGCCATTATTTGCCGTGAAGCTGTCATAAATTTGTTCTTTTTCAGTTGAAATTATTGATATTGACTTTTTAAAGATGGAGGATTCACTAGAAGATCGGATAGCTGCAATCGAAAGAGCCCTGGGCATCGACGAGTGTACGGATGTACGTTTAGTTTTTTGGCAGAGACTATTTTCTTGAATTTTGTACCTATTCTAACCTACTTGCCCCAGAAACTCATTTTATTTTCGCGAAAACGTGCTTGATTTTGAAGATCGCTCAAAATCTCACTATTTCCGGGAGATTGGGGTATCAGGGATCTGGAAAAGGTGTCGCCCTTTCATGTTGTATATGTTAGGCCGCATTTCATAGCTTGTGACCATGAAGAAATGCGGAAACTGCAGATGTGCGGGGGTGGGGGGGCGGGTGGGGGGGGTGGGTGCGGAAATCTGCAGAAATGACGAAAAGCATTACATACGTATCGATTTGAAGAAATGCAGAAATGCCGAAACTGCAGAAGTGCGGAATCTGCAGAAATGCCGAAAGTGAAGAAATGCAGAAATGCGAAAGTGAAGAAGTGCGGTATCTTCAGAAAGCGAAAGATCGGGAAAATCGTAATTGGGTCCTTTCCGTCCTCTTCTGCTGATTCCCACACTCTTCCACTCTCGGTTCCTGCATTTCTTCATGGTCGCAAGCTATGAACGCGGCCTTAAACACGTTCACCATCGGTTGAAGGGAGCCAGTGACGAGACTGTATATCGTTCGTATCACTCGTTCTACCTACAGGGCACATCATTGGTATTTTTAGTCGAGTCCAGACCACCCCCCCCCTCTTTTTTTGGGCTGGTACCCCCCCCCCCCCCTTTTCATCGAATCGAGCCTGTCGAGTGGAGGGGGGGGGGGCGGGCGTAAATTCTGCCAAATAGCACATGTGAACATGAAAAGCCGCGACACAATACGACCCCCCCCCCTTCTACCAATCCTCGGATTTCCCCGACTTCCTGCCACTTTTTCCGAAATTTCCCGAAAACCTCCGTACCTTACAAAAAATTTTGCTGTTGAGCCGGGGGGGGGAATAGTAACATGAAACAGGAAAATTACGAAAAGTTCCACTCGCCAGAAACTGAATACGACCCCTTCCCCACCTCCCAACAATGAGCAAGTACGACCCCCTCCCTTTCACACGGAAAAATCAATTATCAAAATAAACTTTTCTCAGCCCAAATACGAAACTCTGTTGGGGGTTCCCCGACTACGGAGTGCCCTGTCTACCTATAGTCCTCATCGTTTGCGGACCGGTGGGGCGTGTCGGCTGGAGAAGGATTGCGGCACACAGTGAGCCTGCTCAGCCTTTTTGTTGAACGCTTATGCCAACAAAAAGTGGTAGAAAACGAGTAATACGAAGGATACAATACAGTAATGCACTTGCCCGCTTCAAAAACTGGTGCAGAACGACTCTGCCAAACCGCACCAAACGCAGCCGCACTGCCACGCCCCACCGGTCCGCAATGATGAGGACGTGTATTCTTTTGTTGCGTACCCGCTTCAACACACTGGCAGAGAACGGGTTCGGCGCCGTGGCACACTCACACTGTCTGATACACCCCTTCATCCGCAGCGAAGGCGGTCTGCGACTGACTACATTATATACTCCGGACTAAATCCGCAGGATCCTCAGTTCTCCTAGAAGATCACTGAGGACAAGATGGAAGGATCGACGCTGACGTAGTTGGGGCGACCACTTGGCCACGGCTTTGTATCCTAATCCCAAAAAGGATTAGCTCAGAGCACAGAGACCAGAGTGGCCGAGTGATAGTCCCATAGAGAAACCATAAGCCCTGATTGGAGGAAGGGATACGGAGACATGCCATGCGTCATCCCCTCACACCCCCCCCCCCCCCAACTGCGTTGGGGGCAGCGTTCATACACTTGCGACCACCTGCAATTTTTTGATAAATCGTGCCACTGCGGCCAAGAACTATCACACATTCCGATAGGACGCCTTGGATGTGACTGGGATTACGTTGGTCCACGTGTTCACAGTAGAGCGCGAATAGTCGCAGTCGCACGTTTTTGGATCGCTCGAGTCGCGAACTATGAACGAGGCCTCCAAACGACCTTTCCTGTCCAGTGTTTGTTGTCAGTGTCGGCATTTTTGCATTTCCCCCAGTTCCGCAGACTCGCCATTTCTTCAAAGTCGTCGCGGGCCTATTAGTAAGCTCTGAATACTATCCGGGAGGATTACAAGCGTTTGCGAGGCAGTTTTTTTGATCACGATTCGCTAACAAGCCGCACTGTCCTCGTAGCGTATTGCGACCGCTTGTTTTCCAGAGCGTATTGACAAATGGTCACTTTGTTCGCAGTTGAGCGTCGTTTAGATAGGCAAAAGAGGATATTTCCAGGTAAAAGCAAAAGATCTTGATGTAGCGGCATTACAAGCAAAGTTGACAAAGCTAGGTTTGGATCGAGTAATGAAGATTCCTCTGGCAAAATTAAAAAAGCTGAAAAATCTCACGAATAAGGTTAGTTCTGGTCACTCAGTCATTCAATTGCAGTGATGGATGTAGTTGATTAATACCATTGATTGCTAATTGTTTCAGCCAAATACACAATCCCTATCTGACAGATTATCGACTATCGAATTCTGTGAAGGTCTCATTCGGCAACGAGCCGAGTTTCTCAAAGAGTTCGATGAACGACTAGAGGTGTCGTTCTCAAAATGATATCTTTTTTCACTGCTTTGTTCAATCGAGTTCCCTAGGAACACTTACTTTACAATGCGATTCCAAGTGCCTTTCTTCTAGGTTGTCCTTAAAACCGACAAGATCGGTTTAGTTCCTCAGCAAGAGAAAGAGCTGGACGCCATTCAAGAAGACATTGAGAAGGGATTGGAGGAATGGAAGAAGTAAGTTCATCAGGTTGAATAAGCTCCATATTAGTCTGAAGAGGCGGAGGTTGTGTAATGGATTGAAGTATAAGTTCAGGTTGTCAGGGTGCATACAGTATCCCCGAAAATTGCGAGATTAATTGTGCTGGTCGTAGATGCACACAACAGGCTGCAGGACTACGTGAGCCATCTAGGCGTCTCAGGGCACTTGTCAACTGGGAAGCCTCCGCTCTCTTTCATTTTTCTTCCGTCATGTCCTCTTTCCGTTCCGTTCCTGCTCTGATCTCCCCTCCTTTACGTTCTCCTCGCATCTACTGGACTGTAGAATGCCTCTGAAAATATCCCGTCGCAGCGCAGAGCAATGTCTGCATCGTGCGAAACAGCCCGCCAAATAGGTTTCTTTCGGGGTGGCTAATGCCGTTTGGACTCCAGAAATTTCGGCTGCGAGCTCATTTCAAAAGTGGCAAGATCACCAAATCCGCTAAAAACTTGTATATAGGGGTAATTCAACATCCTGATCACGAATATGACATTCATTTTTGGCGCTGGCGCTAATGGATGACACTACGGTTACCTGCGCTCTGCTAAGGCTGAGCCCAGGAGGTAATCGTAGTGTCCTCTCTTGGCGCCAGCGCCAAGAATGAGTGTCATACTCGTAATCAGGATGTTGAATTACCCCTATATACAAGTTTTTAGCGGATTTGGTGACTTAGGCAATTTGAAAATGAGCTCGGTGCCGAAATTTCTGGAGTCCAAACGGCATTAGCCCTTTGCGTGGAGTACTGTAGCCTGACGCGCGCGAGCAGGTACCTGCCGGAGCCCAAGCGGGTCTCTACCAGGGTGGCAGTCTCACCCCGGAGCTTCCTCCCTCGCCTACGTTGTGTGCGTTCCGACACGACATTTTTAACTTCATGCGCAGTTTTCGGGGGTACTGTACGCAGTCTGACGACCTGAACTTGTAATTTTGTGTGTAGTGGCAAGTGGCACGCTTACTACGCGCGCAGTCCGGGGAAGCCCGAATCGGCTCCTCCGCCTACGCCAACCAAGCCTTTTTCCTTCTGGGTGGTGAGATCCGGTTCTTTTGGGATAACACTAACTTGTACATCGGCTGGCTCCGCCAGTCATTGTATAAGCATTCAGTAAGCCTACGATTCCGAATGGAAGTACATGAATGCCGTATTCCAAAAAAAGATTGATCAACGGCTGAGACTTTATTCTTTATATTTTTAGGTTTACAATGGAACTGGACACTTTCAAAACAGAGTACTTTACTGTTATTGGAGCTCTAAGTGAACGCCTTAATGAACTCGAGAGAGTGGTTAGTCAAATTTATTGATTTTCTTTTTGCCTTCAAATTGTCTTACGTGTGCTGTTTTACAGATCACGCTAGCGGAAACGGAATCCGAGGCTTAAGAATATTGTAATTATAAGTCTGATGTACATTCATGAGTTGTAATTGTATATGCTGTCTTGGATTGCTCTTTTATAATTTATTTATTTCCGTTGAATATAATAAAAGAGAGAGATTTTGTTCAAGATCTTTATACTAAATTGAATCTGCATTCGGACATGTTCGTTTCGTTATTGAATCTTAAAAAAAACACGAATTCTTCCGAAACAGTGGCAATACTTACGGGGTAAAAGTTGAGAATTACCGTAATATGAATTTTACAAATGGTGATCTGTTATTATTTCTGTGTGGAATCTTTGTTCATATTTTGCTTCGAAACCTGTAAGTGAAGTGGAATAAGCAAGAAGAAGGAACAAGAAAGAGAAAAATCAAAAAATAGCAAAGGAAACCCAGGGGCTCTAGTATGAGTGGGAGGGGTCGCGTGGCAGCACGACTAATGCTGCTCGTCTGGCCCCTCCCACAGAATGTGGTGTATCACATCCAGCAAAGAAGCCTCATCCGACTTAACATCGCGTTCCACACTTCGCCGACACCGCGAGAGTAGGAGTATCCGAAGTCAGCAGACTTGCGCCACAAAAGGAACAGCGTACAGGTACAGTCTACATCCAGAGAAGAGAAAAGGAGTGCTGCGAAAGTCTGAAGGGACGGTAGACGGAGCGTATGTATATCTTGTTCACTTGCGGGTGACGGCGTCTCGAGTAAGGCCAGGTCTGGCGCTCGTCTCCCAGCACTTGTTGAAAGCGGACTTGCAACTGGTGGAAAAGACAGATGCGGAAGTCTCGCCCTGGGCCTGGTTTTGCCCACTTCTGAGCACTCCTGTGATAACTCCCGGGAGCGCACTGCTGCGTTAAACAGCATTATAAAACTGAAACATTTTTCTTCAGATTCAGAAGTAACTTTTCGGAGATGGAAGCAAACTGAACCTACATTATTCACAGTTTTCACTTTTTTCGTAGTGACCACTGCAGCCGTAGTGGAGACAATCTGGAAGAAAATGCTATGTTTGGTTATCACTCGGAACAAATAAAGAAAGCGATCGCCTCTTGAGTGCGCCACGTCCTCCACATCTATTGATAATAGTGAGGGCTTTCGAACAAGGCGCGTCATTGGGTGGGGATTTGCCCCCCCCCCCCCTCCACGAAAGTGGCCTTCATGGGACTCCCTTAGGAAACCCCGAAAAAGTCAGCAACCCCTCTGCGCCGAAGACCACGAAAACAAATACAACCCAGGGCCACATCATTCGGTGGGATTTTAGTCGAGTCATGTACACCCCCCCTTTTTTTGGGACGTTGTACGACCCCCTCCCCGCCCCCCAGCCTCTTTTGCCTTCCGCATCGAATCGACGCCGTCGAGCGATAGGGGGGAAGAAGGTATATAGCAACAGTGAAACAGGAAAATCACCAAAAGTCAACCACCACTCCTACAACGCCAAAACGTGAATGCGACCCCCCCTCCCAACAATGACCAAGTACACGGCGGGGGGGGGGGGGGGGGGGGGGGGGAGGGTCTCCCTCCCTTCGCACAACGCGTCCGTAAGAGAACAATCAACTATCAAAATATAATTTTCCCAGCCCAAATACGACCCCCCCCCTCTCCACTGTCGCCAATACTTACCCCCCTATGGGGAATTTCCCCAAACGCATCCCTGAATACGGGCCGGCCCCCTCCTTTAGGAGCCGTCCCTGAAACAAGAAAAATCAGTCATCAAAAATGAATTAAAGATTTTTTTCTCAGACCAAATGCGACCGCCTCTCCCAGCGACAAAATACGACCCGCCCTGCTGGAATCACCACCGTGACGTGCCCCTGGCTTCCGTAAGCTTCGTTCTTTCCCCGCTATCGTGAGCGTACGAACTAACTAGCACTTCTATCTAGTTGACTCGGCACACGACATTATTTCCCTCTGTATCTATTAAGACTTGGTGCGCACGTGACGCCGCTTTTGCAGACGTGGCCGCAAAGTGAATACTTCGGAGCACAACTCTGAGAAAGATACTCACAATATGCTTGATAGGTGGCTTTTTTGTGTCCCATCCGTGAACCAACAGTAATGCTCTAAACATTTCTATGTAACGAAGGGTACCTCTGGAAAGGCCTAACAGACTCACCTCTACACATCCCCTAGTCTTCACTCGTTCAATGAGCTGCTGCTTCGAGTCTGCTGCAAGCACCGTATTTTCCCTGACCGTACTGAAAAAAAACGTGTCTAGCATTCTCAAAGGTCCGCAGGTTTACGGAAATATATCTGACCACGATCAGAGCTGGACTTCGCCCATCGGAGTTTATAGAGCATAAAATGGGGGAAAGGGAAGTTTCAGAATGGAGCGATTCAAAGGAAGTAGCATGAAAACCCCCTTAGACGATAGGAATTAATAATTGCCTGGCAAGACGGGATTCGCGACCATGATTCAGGCGCCTGAGTAGCGTCTTTTCGAGGCAGCTACCCTATATAAAGCTACAAGCTACAACACTACTGACCGAACGCCGCACAGTCGCTCGCACCCACAAGGACGACACATACTGTGCTAGTTATTTATTTCATTTAGTAGCAAAAACGCGAAGGGAATTGCGTATGAAGCGCTGCGATTGCTGCATGATTCACGAGCACCAGCCGTTAGCTACCATAGCGGTCACCATAAAGAGCCTACGGAAAACTCGCCATCGCTTCTCGAAATCACTGAGAACGGAGGCTTTTTCTTCGCAGGATTTTGACCGTTTCACTCCGTTCTTTCGCCATTTCCCCCACTATATAGCGCCCTGCTAGCATTTTAGAGACGAACTACTCAAATATATCGTGCTGACTGCTTTGAAGAACCCCAGAATGAGGTAAATTAATTAAAATTAAATTAAGTACGTGAAAGATAGCCAGATATAGTCATAATGCCTGCCAACGATAGGGCGTGGTAGGGGACGTGGTTTGGATCGCAGCCAGAACCGGCTTTCCGCGGATTTATGAATGACATCACTGATGGTGAGACCACCTTGGCAGCGTTGCAATGCACGCCCATCACACGCCCTATCCTTTGCAGGAATGCTGACTACACTCTAGTTCGCTGCGGACGGTTGGGCGTGTCAGGCAGTATGAGTGTGTCACGCCGTCAGAGCCGTTCTCTGCCTTCTTGTTGACATGCGACAAAAAGTGGTAGAAAACGAGTAATACGAACGATATGATACAGTCATATCACTTGCTCGCTTTAACAACTGGTGGAGAACGGGTTTGGCACCGCGCCAAACTCATCCCCCTTGACAGGCCCAGCCGTCCGCAGCGAACTACGCTATACATCCTACTGGAGGTGAACATCGAAACATACTGTACGCAATATCCTTTGAGCTGTTTGGCTACCTCACTCATTGATGGCCTCTTCATGACATCAATATCCCAGCATCTACTCATCAACTAGAAGTTCATTGTTAAACTTCACAATGCCATGTTGCCATCACGTTCGCTGCGGGACCTGGGCGATTGAGGTCCTGCAGCGATCGTGCTGGCGAGCTGCAAATGTGAGCTCTGGAGAACATTAGCTCCGCAGCCAAACGCAAGAGGGCACAGACAAGCAGCGCGTCCGGCTTTGTAGGTTGCACTGCGGCGTGTGCGTGTCTTAGGCGCGCTTTGCGGACCTGTCCAACTCTTTTTTTGGAGAAGACTATCATCGAAGGT
>MU916403.1:0-13136 GCA_036418165.1 Cooperia oncophora | reverse complement strand
TGGAGTCCAAACGGCATTAGCCGGTAGCGAGTGGAGTCATATTTGCCTTGCAGAAAAATGTTTTTGATTAGTGACTTTTCCCGATTTTTCCTGTTTTATGTGCGCCATATATCCTCCTCCACTTCCACCGCGCAACGCGCTTTTTTGTGGGAAAGAGAAGCAATGTTCGAGAAAATAAAAACTCTGGAGAAGTGGTAGAAGTTGGAAGAATTTGGAAAGGCGGTAGGTGAGGTGCGGGATAGGGAAGGGGATCGTACCAAAGAGGAAGTTCAGAGGGGAAGGGCAGTCTAGTTCGAGAAAAGTTCGTAGTTTTCCCCAGGAGCAGGACGTCCCCCTTCTAGGACGCTGTAACATGCCAACCGTTTCAAAGCTTCTTCTTCCAAACTCAGGAAAGGCTTTTCTAACTGTTTATAGTAAAACAAAAATGTTCATAATTATTCTCAGAGATAGCTCCCAGGATTAAGTGTCACAGACAGTTGCTGCTCTGCTATGAACGAGTAGCTGATAATTAATTTCCTAAAGAAGAAAAAAGCAAAAAGAGTCTCCAAGAATCCATATAATCGCTCCCTGATAGTCACACCGCCCTGCGGTCTCTGTGCAACCCCTGGCTCACAAATCGCTTTTTCGCATCTCCCAGTAGTAAATATCATCCAATGCAAAGAAAAGAAACGAAAAACAACAAAAACACTGACGCAAAGCTCGTTAACTTAGAAAGAAACTTTCAAAAACTCTGCGTACGAATAGGACTGCGGTAGCAA
Source organism: Cooperia oncophora (assembly GCA_036418165.1). Classification (NCBI taxonomy): domain Eukaryota; kingdom Metazoa; phylum Nematoda; class Chromadorea; order Rhabditida; family Trichostrongylidae; genus Cooperia; species Cooperia oncophora. The sequence goes on along the minus strand of MU916403.1, from coordinate 12,378 downwards.
TACATGTCGTTTTGCATTAAAAATTATCACTGGTGATTTGAACAAGTCAAAATCTTGCGGGATGGATTGCTGTTGGCTGTATGTGACAATGTAATGACGAAAAAGTGATAGAGGAGCGTAAAATTACTGATAAGCACAGGTGGGCACCATCCAACTTTTACAACTCCAACCTTCCGGAAACAGGCCCGGTTTGACCGACTTTTTCTACGGGGGCAGATTTGGCTGAAAGTTGGGTTCTAGGGGTAATTCGACCTCCTGAACACGAATATCACATCCGTTTAGCCTGAAAGCTGCCTGGCGCCCGCGCCACGGGCGCCGGCGCTAAAAACCCAGAAGCACCGAATTTCGCTGGAATCTTGTGCCCAGAAGTAGTTAGACTTCCTCACAGGGTTATCACATGGTCGACCTGAAACCGCCTGGCACCCGCGCTACAGGCGTCGGCGCCAAATACCTAGATCACCAAATCCGCTGAAAACTTGTATACGGAGGTTATTTGACATCTTGATTACAAATATCACATTCATTTTTGGCGCTGGCGCTGATGGAAGACACTGTGATCATCTGCGCTCTGCTAAGGCTGAGCCTGGCGTGAAAAGAATCATACCTTGTCCTAGTTCAGTAGACTCAGCCTTAGAAGAGCGCTTAATGGCGCTGGTGTCGAAAAATGAATGCCATATTCACGATCAGGGCATCAAACAACCCTATTATGCAGGTTTTTATCGATTTTGATGAACATGGGTGTGGCGTCAAGATAGCGCCCAATGGCGCCAGGGCTAGAAATTAATGTCATGTTCGTGATCAGGGTACCGAATAACCCCAGTATGCAAGTTTACACTGATTTTTGTGAGAAAAGTGGTGGCGCCAAATGGCGCCAAATGGCGCCAGCGTCAAGAACGAAAATTTTACTCGTGATCAAGACATCAAGTTACTCTTATGGGTGAAGTTTCACCAGGGATTTTTTTGAGTCTTTGGGAATGGTGAATAGTGCCCACGGGCGCGACCGGCAAAATATGGACACGCAGATCAAATTTATGCCCGCCGCTCCAACAAACTACAATCTGAGCGCCCCTGCATTAGGTGTGGAGAGAACAAACGTTGGGTGGGCGGTCCAACTGAGCGGGTGTTAGAACTAGAACTTTCAGCGGCTGTAGCACACTCCTCACTCGCTGAGGAGTCGCGAAAGTGGGACAGCCTGTTAGGTTGGAGGCTCGACTACTTGTATGGGGAAGACGACCACGATAGTACTTGAATGCGGGAACTGTAATTAATGTCTCAAGAGATCTGCACCAAAATGCCTACTTGTATTGGACTCGCGCCATTTCTTACCCGTTATGCATTACTTCAAACACTTACGCGGATAATAGAATTCCAAGTGAACCAATCAACATTGGATCAATTCCATTGCCTGAACCAAGTTTGAACGGTGCCTCTGGCTTGATGTTCAAAGGTGGCTCCTCTCTCATGATGATCTGAATCAAATAAGTGAACCAAAAACACTTGCATACAGCTGACAGTTACACGACGGTTATATAGTGCAAAGTTCCAGAATCTACAGGAACACTCAACGAAGGAAATAATGCCGAAGTAAATTCCAGAATATTCCAGAACCTAATATGTTATTCTTGTGAGGTTGTGGCCATGTTGTTATAGAGAACAGTAGAGTTATGTATTGAGCCGATAATCCTGCTACAAAATCCCAGAATTGTCGTGAAATAGAGCAGATCTTCCGTGACTGGGCCGCTGTGCTGTATTCCATGTCTACGCGAGCTAACCTATCCACTGGTTCAGTGATGGGTCTGCTGTGTTAATGCAGTGCATGAGGGAGTAGCATAGAGTGAGCTTCTACACTCCAGATCTCTGAGATGCGATGGGCGTGGCTGCGTGCTTCACTTGGACAGGGCGGCAAGCTGCATTTTCGCTGAGATACTTCCGTTTTGGGACAGTTCTAATGACGTCTGTGTCCATGATAAGACAGTATAACAGTTGCCTCGAACTTAAATATCCTTCGAATAACAATCCTACGCCATGTTCGAATGAAGTGCACAGCCACGCCCACCGCGTCCCAGTGATATAGGCTGAAAGTAGGTGGGGAGAGTAATCAGTTCCAAGCCTTCGATCGAAACCCAAATGCAAACGCTAATAACAAACAAATGAACGCTCAAGGATTCGCCGTTTCTCCAGTTTTACGGATCGATACGCTGCAATTCGTCGATTCTTACCACTTCACGACTCGCCAGTCAGCCCCCCCCCAATTCCGCATTCGTCAACCCTATCTAATCTTGTTCGCACATTCGTCAGGCCGCCTTCATATACTGCGTTCATATATATGCTGCAGAAATGCCGAACACGGAATGTGCAAATGCGGAATTTGCAGACCTGCGGAACTGGGAGAAATGCAGAACGTGCAGGAGAAAGAAAGTATGCCTATCGATTTGAAAAACCGCGGGATTGGGAGAAATGTAGAAATGCGAAATCTGCGGAAATGCCGAAATTTCTGCAATTTCTGCTTTCGGCATTTTTGATGGGGTTGAGCGATCAATTCCTATCAAGTCGTTGTCCATCTCGTTTCGGCATTTCTGCAATTCGCACTTGTGCATTATTCCGCGGTTTTTCAAATCGACACCTATTCTTTTCTCTATCTGCATTTCCGTCATTTCTGCAAGGTCGTCATGTATGAACGCGGCACGATTTCTCGCTTTCACCAGGTAATAACGCCGCTCGTAGTTTGCGACAGTGAAGATCTAACGAAATGAAGAAATGCATGACTGAAGACTCGGCGAAAAGCCTTGGATATGAAGTTTTGAAGAATTACAGAAATGCAGAAATGAAGAACTGCAGAAACGCAGAACTGAGGGAATGCAGATATGACCAAAACAAACACTTATCGACTTCTTCCATTTCCCTTATCTAAACCTTCTCGTCAAATCCGCACTTCTGCAACGCTTCATTTCTGCATTTCCTCCGATCGATACGCATGTTATGCTTTTCGTCGGATTCCCAATTCTGCATTTCTTTCACTCGTGAATTTTTCTTTATCGCAACTCCGAACACGGCCCAAAGCCACATTGATTCATCACATGCTCACCGTCAGCGAACTTATGGTCAATATCATGATGTTCAATCACTACATTGGGATGAGAGCGTATGCAAGGCAGTGAATACCCCTCCATCGAACTGCACCGTCCACTCAAACCTCTCCAATACACGAAAAACCGTCCTGGACGCGAAATCCGTTTTTAAATTAACTCGTCTGGCCAGTGTGTTCATTGCAAATTTAGATGTGCAGGTAGTCGCGGAGCAGTCTTGGATCGACACGCGGCGCGGCTGCGTGTGCGCTGACGTGGTGAGACGTTTTGTATAGATTTTTGGTTCATAAATTTTCCACCGTTCTTCTTTTTGGAGTGCATATTGACGGTGATTAGTTCCCTTCGAAAGCTGACAACCTGATAGTTCCATTTATTTGCATTGTTTTCGTTAGGAAAGAACTGTGCGTTGAGACAAGGTGGTTGAATTTTGTCGTATTCCCGTCATTCCACCATTCAAATCACTTCGATGGTCTTTGTTCTCGTCGTGGTTATGCTACTTTTGAGACCTGATATTCCGAGTTTTTTTTTCAGGATGGGTAACATTTTCGGGAATCTTTTCAAAGGCCTTTTTGGCAAAAAGGAGATGCGAATCCTAATGGTAGGATTGGATGCCGCTGGTAAAACGACGATATTGTACAAGTTGAAGCTCGGAGAGATCGTCACCACTATCCCAACTATAGGTCGGGCTTTCTTCGAATTGTAGTGTTCGAACGGTTTCCTATCAATCATTATTGTTTGTCCTTTGTCGTTTTCTCAAACGTAATGTGCTAATATTTAGGTTTCAATGTCGAGACTGTTGAATACAAGAATATTTCTTTCACTGTGTGGGATGTCGGAGGCCAAGATAAAATCAGACCTCTGTGGAGGCATTACTTCCAAAATACTCAGGGTATGTCCTTATCAGATTGCGTCACATGACCTTTATTGAGTGAATTTTTTACCTGTTTTCAACTTGTGCGACTACTCGATGTTGGTTATGTTTATGATATCTTCTAAAAATCGATTGCAGGGCTTATTTTCGTTGTCGATTCTAATGACCGTGAACGAGTTGGAGAGGCTAGAGAAGAGCTTATGCGAATGCTTGCCGAGGACGAACTCAGGGATGCCGTTCTACTTGTTTTCGCCAACAAACAGGTGAGGCCATTCTCATTGCTGCTTATTCACTTCCGGAGCAACAGGCAATCACGTCATTGGTTCCGGATTTTGTCGAGTTCGTAGGAGCCCCCTTTTTTTAGGGGGTTGGTATGACCCCACCCCTTCTCATCCTACCTACCACTTCCTTAGATTTTTCCAACTTCCAGTTTTTTCTTCCGGAATTTCCCAAAATTTTGTCGTCGGGGATGGGTGTATGTAGTACAACAGATAAAAACCACGAAAGGCCAAAAGCTCTTGTCAGAACTTTCAGAAGGCCAGAAGGTACGATCCCCCTCCCCTCTTAACACGCCCCTGAAACAAGAAAATTCAACTATCAAGAATTTTTTTTGTCAAAACGATTACGCCTCCCCCCTCATCTCCTCCTCCCAGCGACCAGATATGAGCCCCTCTTGGGGAATCCCAACGAGGATGTGCCCTGGCAACAGGTGATTATAGGTGCGTCGGCAGAGCCAAAGGGCTTCCCAGCCCAAAATTAACTGTGTAACCTCGCGGCACCCAAGCTACGAATACAGTTCTGTACAGCTTTTCGAGCCTGCTGCATGAAGGCAGCATGCGGGCTGGGTGTCGGAAGGTTTCGATTGAGAGAGTTGTGCATGTGCTACAGTTGAATCGCGCCTTGATGGGGATTGACGCAGTTGTGAGCGCTGTATTTTACTCTTTTGAATAGTCCAGAGGAGATTATATGCGATTTAGCTCGACTGTGCCTCTAGTTGTGATGGCATCCGTATGCAAAGAACTCCGTTCCATTCACAAAGGACAGGAGAATGCGTCATGCTTGACTAATCCTAGCATCGCGCTTTTTTTTTCTCAATGTTGCCTGGATTTCGTAGTTTACGTCCTTCTTAGGTTTACTTAAGTGTGGACAAGTACGATAACTCTGCAAATAGTTATCCGTAAAATGTTGTCCTCAGCTAGTTTTTTTTTTACTTTTTAGTCGCTCTAAACTTGCAATTTTAGCCCGAAAGTTGGCATTAAGGCATTGAAACCAGTTATCGGGTAATCGATGTATAACTGAATTGAAGCTATGTACGAATCTTCCAAAAAAATCATACATGGCCGTTGCAGTGGTTCTAAAGTTTCCCTTGCTCAGTGATATGGCACCATCCAATCAATTGCACTATGTCATTCACTGTTTCTTCTATATAGGGTTGTAGTGACTCCTCTGGGCCCTACTTTGAAGTTCATTAGCTAAATTGAAGAAATTGTGGTTTCAGGCATACCAAGCCTAGTCATAGTTTGGTGCTAGTGTTACTGTCGCAGCTATGCATCCATAATGTTAATTGTTTGATTTTACAGGATCTGCCAAATGCAATGAACGCAGCTGAAGTTACAGATAAACTAGGTCTACACACTTTGAGGAACAGGTCGTGGTACATACAGGCGAGTTATCAGTCGTTCCTTTCACTTGCTCTGAACACTGCATTAAATTTTTGTTGCACTATAAATAACATATGACCGTGGTACTGTGTTACGCCTAGTCCATGTGTCAGTATCTTCGAAAGAACAGTTGCACAAAGTTTCCAAACATGCTGAAAATTCCCTAACAACAGCTGTGTTTGATGGGCTTCACTGAGGCAGTACCGTGCTTAGAAACGGAATTTTGCTCGAAGCTGGCCTGAAAATGGGTCTCTTGGGTAGGAGTCGTGTAGTGAAGGATTCACGCTGACGATTCGCTAAGAATTCCCTACTCATGTTTGAAAAGGGTTCTTACTTTTGCTTGGTAGACTCACGTCGCTCCATCGAAGTTTTGGAAAGAGCCGAGCTTGTATTGAATTTGGGGAAGACATGTGATTGCAATACCATGATTCAAGCCTTGGGAGAATAATTTCTGTGGTTTGCTGTGCAGAACAGTTTTGAAATGGGATACGAGAACCAGCACAAACGGGCATTAATCGTGTGGAGGGTGTTCAATGACGACATCTCAACAGATTGTGGGTGACCTTTCCCAATACATGGTGAGCGAAAACCGGTCGTATTAGTTTTCCCATGAATTTCTTTTACAACCATGATGAATTTGACCTTTTTCATTCAGGTCCCGTTACTTTCAATGAGTGACATGCATACTGAAAAGATGTGGTTAAAAAATGGGGGAACTTGTGTGAGAGGCGGTGCTGTCGCCAGGGCGCGTCGTACGTTGGGGAATCCCCAGCGATAGTGGGTCGTATTTGGTCGGTGGAGGGAGGGGGCGCGTTTGGTGCGAGAAAATTTTTTGATAGTCAGTTTTTCACCATCGTTTGTCGTTGGGGGAATTCCAAGGGGAGGGGAGGTGTAACAAAGGAGAAAATTCGGGAGAGGTCGTCCTAGCGGCAAGACTTGTCCTGGGGACGATGAGTATTGAATGTAAAGCCTCTGAATTACATTAGTCTTATGTACTTTGAATTCATTGTAAATCAAATGGAATAAAGTGAATTTTGCATTTGGCTTTGTGGAGCTTGAGAATTTTCTTTTGCTGGAATCAAATATTCAAGAAAAGAGCACATCATGCGTTAGGTGGCGTGGGGTTCAAGATCCAAGCACTGCCTGTCTGCAGTTTTTTTACGTTGGTATTGCCTTAGAGATAGTTCAGCCTGTAGCTGTTGGCGGTTTAAATGAGGCACTTGTTATTTGTGGAGAGCTGGAATAGCAGGCAGGGTGGCTCACCTCCCCGAACGCCCCCACTCCTCACAAATTGCAGACTGTTCTAGTGCTGACACAACATTGCGGACTTCAGCCCCAGTCCCCCTCCCCCACCCCGCCTCATACACGCATTCGGTTTAGTAGTGTATTTAATACAGATCGTGGGCGTTCACTATTAGTTATGAAAGGAAGTTTTATTTTGAGCCAGTGTTCTTGAAGGAGTTACTGTAGGAGGAGGGGGGAGGGGCAGTACGGCGAGGGGGAGTTTTGCACTTTTGCCACTTCCCATCGACGTGTCGACCCATATAGATGGCCCTTTCTTGAGTTGACAGGTTTAACCATGTTGGCTTGACTTGACGAGCTGCTCCAGCTTTACAAGAGTTCATAGGCTTCACTAGAGTGAGACTAGTAAACCGGAACTGGTAAAGCATAGAGGTGTAAAATGCCCCCCCCCCCGTCGCCGAAGTGCGCCGCAGAAGGCTTCTGCAATATATCACTTGTTTAGATCATTGGATGAGAGAAAATGTTTTGAAAGTCGCTTTTCCATCATTTCAGGCTACCTGTGCAACATCGGGAGATGGTCTGTACGAGGGTCTTGATTGGTTGAGCAACCAGCTGAAGAACAGAGGATAAATGAAACTCAACTCAAGTAGCTTGGTGCAATTCTCTGTAGGTCTGTTCCGTCTTTCGTTTAGCGTATACCGTTTATCTTGATCGAGTCATCCCGCTCGTGTTCGAATATTCGTTTACGGTAGGCGTTGGCTGTGAACAGCAGAAATATTTAATTCTGTTTTTTTTTCTCGTCTTTGCTAGTTTTCGTGATTATGTATGCTCTCTCTTTGTTTCTACCAGAAATATCCCGACCCTGGTACTGGTAACCCAAGGGCCGCTGATATCTATCCCCGTTTTACATGTAGTGCTTTTTCAAAATGTTTCTGTTTCGTATCACATCGGGGTGTATTGTTTCACCATCCTTATCATTCGTGTTGTGTATCTCGTTCTTATGCACATACACCGTTCCCAGCCTGAATGTTATTCCGTCGAGCCGTTTAATTTGTAAACTTGATGTGACCCCTGCAAAAGATTGTCACTCCAGCTGTGTTAACTCGTATTTATTTATTTCATTCAAATTTTAAGATTTTTTTCGCTTGAAGAGTGTATCTGATTGTGTGAGCGGATGAATGATAAAATCGAGAGAAATCGATGAGTATTGTTTTTTTTACCGCATAAACAATATGGAGCATACAACGTTGATTAATTGAAAGGTGACTAGACAAACGAGATCGATACGATCAAATACCCGGATCCATGTCAATCGGATTTCGTCCTCATCGCGAAGTCTTTTTACTGTTGTCCTGAGTGCAACCGTGGCCTGAAAACATTATTGATCGCGTGGCAAACATCTGATTGTTGAGTAGGCGCAGGATTTCCCATTGAGAACGATGGAGCAGCTTCAGCCCTGGGATAGTGTGTGGAATTGGGCGGAGATCCCACGCCTTGATGGTTCCATGCTAGTTCTTTAAACCTGTCTCGCGAAGACTGATTCAACGAGAGAGCATGGTAGCGCCAAGGCGTGAGATCTCCGCCCATTTTGACCTACTATCCCGGGCGCAGAAGCTGCTTCAAGGCTCTGAGCATGTTGTTCTTATGCGAACACTTGGACTATGACACCATCAGTTAGCTTTCTGATGCTGACGGGATGGTTATATTGATGTTGCCGCGGACTGACCGTTTTATTCGTTCCTTAGCAGTTATCGCTTTTTCCCCTGCGCTACACTGAGCACTGCTTATAGAGAAAGGCAATTCTGTAGTCCTATTTATAACACATCCCAGCAACGGAGTGGGCGTGGCTGCGTACTTGAACATGGCGTAGGGTGCACTGTTCGTGGGATATTTCCATTTGATACAAGAGTTATCCTTCCTTGTACTGAGAAAAGTCATGGCTGCAACTTTATCATCCAGAGGCGCAGCTGCCGCCACGTCTACATGACGTGCGCAGCCACGGACCCCTTATCTCCGGGATATGGAGCTGATGACAATGTGAATAATAGTAAGCAGGGCACGTCCTGCTGTTGGGGAAAAATTTTGCAAAGTACGACCCCTCTCCCCTCAAAATCCCTTTTTCTAGTTGTATCCTCTTCCCCTTCTCCCATCCAACTTACTACCTGTCCGCCGGAGAAGTTCTGCGAATTTTCCCGGCTCGTGAAACGGGGAAACAATAAATTTCGACAGCTGAAAACATTTTTTCAAGACTTCCTTTCTCCCTCCATTGGCCAAGTATGTACGAAAATGCGATTCTTAGCTGAGCATCCCTCCTCCTCTCCCCAACGTAAGACGGGCCCAAATAGCAGGTGCTTGTTAAGCTAGCAATTTCCTGCAGTAATGTACCGCATACTGCGATAATTTTAGCTTCTTTATTCAAAAGTTAGCGCAGTTTTCCCACCTCGCATTACTACATCGCCAAGATTCCTAGTAAGTAGTAAGCTATAATTACCTTGTGACACATAGGGAGTAACATCTCATATCGACTACGTGGGCGAGCTCGCGCGCATACCCACCCATGACGGCTGTGACTCATCAATGACGCGATGACTCAACCGTGTTGTTCCGTACTTCGGCGCTCTTGGGTACTAGTATCATATGACTTCAAAAAAGCGAAATTATTCGGGTTTGTTCCGATTGGAAACAATTGCGTCGCTTCTTTGTTACACTCTTCACTAACGGAAGAGAAAGTTTCGTCGCATATCGACGTAGATGATCAATAGGCGCCCCATCGGAGCCGATTGTTCGCTACAATGGCGGAATCGGCAACGACTTATGCGGGGTTCAGTGGCTGCATAGAGAGGCTGGAATATCGAAAATACTGGGAAAGAGGAGAGTAGAGCGAGGAACACATGTTTCTGAGTGAGCGAAAATAGCTCTAAGACGGGTTAGATTCAGTTGGGGTCAGAGGAAAAATGACGATACCAAACAAGTTTCCTCACAAAAGTTCACTTCTACGGCCTAAGTAGTAGTAGGTTTGAAAAATGAGCCGTCGAGCTTCTGCGTTATCACTACTGTTGAAAGCGATGAATTCTGAAGAGTTCTGTCAACATGGTATGTTCTAATAGCTCAGGAAACAACAATGTCGAGGGTTCCCGTTTTACTCGAGGGTTCCTAAGTAATACCATTGCATGGGCGCCTTTCTGATGTATAGCAAGGGGTGGAGGTACTTCTCAGTCAGGGCGAATTATGCATTGCAGCCAGAGTCACGTACAGTTGATATCGTTGCAATCAGTCCGAGCTGTTCTAAACAGGGCACGGCATCGCGTTGTGATCATTTCTGAAAAATACGACCCCTCCCCTCTAACTCCATCTTCCAATTCGACCCCCTCCCTCCCCATGTTACCTACCAATTTCCTAGATTTTCAAAACTTCCTACCCATTTACATTTTTTCCCGAAAAATTTCTGGTTTTTCCCCAAAATTTTGCTATCAAGCGGGGGAGTGGTTATCAGGATTTAACTATCATTTTCAACTATCAGGAAATAGTAGTTGTATAGATCTTTGGCAGTTCTCTCTCTCAACAATGACCAAATACGACTCCCCCCCCCTCCCTTATAGCACCGTGAACAAGAGAAATCAACAATGAAAAAATTTTCTCAGACAAAATACTACCCCCCCCCCCCTCTCGTTCGCGGTCAAATACGACCCCTCCGTTGTGATCATCACAACGATGGCGTGCCCTGGTTCCAAAAGAGCTTTAATGGGCCCACTTGCTACTTCATCGCCACTGGCGGTTTTCTTCTCCAAACGATCACTAGCGGTAGAGAAGGCACGCGAAGGTGAGCTCATACTCAGTGTGCCCCTCCTGACAACGCATACTCTTGCTGTTGTCATCGAATCAGTGGCGCAGTACTGACATATGGTCGAGCTCTTCGCAATGTTTTTGGTGAAAATGTTTTGGTGTTCACTGAGAAGTGAATGGGTAGCTTTACAGTTTCGCTGCAAAGTGTAACACAGTAGCTAATCAGCCACAGAAATCAAAAATCGTGTCCCAAAAGAACTGAGAATAAGGATTAGAGATTCCGTGTTGATTTTCGTGGCTGTGAAATGTTCGATTTTTTCTGAAAACCCTAGAAAGTTTGTACATATGAGTGAGATAGCGGTGGTGGCTGGTGACGTCCTGGTCATTTTCATTCTCGCAGGCAAGTTTTGCACTGATTAATCTGGCTAGAGGCACGGAACGATGGGTTGAACTATGTGGGATACGGACCATATAAAAGGATGATGGTGCTTTCAGTTTTCTTCGTGTTTTTTCGCCCAACTGGCTGATGAAGATGAGTGCAGGATGAATTTGTAGATTTTCTTTGGACCGTTGTCACACATGCAGCTGACAACTGTCTTCACTTGTGTCCATGCCGAAGGCGCGTCAGCCCTTTTTTTTGCCGACACATCTGTCTGTCAAAACACTGATAAGAAACCGCGGATCATCAAAGCAAATAAATGCAAATCGAAAGTTCTGTCTGGACTGGGGCATCATTGTTGAGTGGTCACAGGAAGTTTTCATACTTGTCATGTTTGTTATCTTGGCAAAAGGTGGGGGCTAGGAAGATCCAATGTTGCGCAAAAAAAGTTGCGATATCAAGTGTGGGTAGTATATTTCTTCCATGTACTAGTGGTCCGACCTGCAACCTCAGAGGTTGTACGCTTTTGCGTCTTCACGGTAAGTGACGAGGACGCTGCGGCTGTCCTTGGTGTGACGAAGAACTCCACACGAAAAAGGTGCCCGCTTAGCCCGTTCGTGAAGGAGATATGTAGGCGATTATGTCTCTGGTCTCTCTCCCGAGCAGCAGTGTCTCGCTTCCTCGAATACCCACCCAATTCTGAGACCACACTCAGGGCGTCTCCACGGTCCTATTCACTCTTTTTTTATTAGTCCAATTAAAGGTCCATTTACATCCATGAACTAAACTGTTGGACCCCAGTCGCAATCGCGAGACATTCTTCGAAGACGAGGCCTCACCTAATAGCATCTGAGCTACTTGAAGGGAAGTTAATGGGAACCGGAACGAACAACCCTGTACAAGTTTTGCGTCAGAAAGTTGTAAGGTAGCGGCGGTAAGGCACAAGGTTGCACAAGTGACTCCGCCAAAAAGTCAGTGACTCCGCCCATGGTGACAGATGTCTTATCGGGTGTCTTACTTGATTGCGCGCTCTCTCGTCGCTCTTTTCTGGCCTCTCAGCCGGGAACCACATCGATTTTTGTCTCGCTTAGCACGGGGAAAGCCTAATTCCGAGCGGTTTCGACTGTTCAGCTGTTCAGAACTTCTTTATATACGAGCGAGTCAATTGCCACGTACACTTCTATTTGTAACTCCAATACCAACGAACTTCTTGCTGACTCATCAAGAGTCTGCCTTTAAGTGCAGATCAAAACTCTTAAAACCTGGAAAGGAATCTTTTTTCATAGGCATTTTTGCACACGATGGTGAAGTTGCTTTCGAAAGTTTTCAAAGCTGCATTGTTTCATGAGTTCTCTC
>MU916401.1:0-12289 GCA_036418165.1 Cooperia oncophora | reverse complement strand
AAGTTCTTGATGTTAATAATGCCAAAAGGCGATGCAAAGGAGAGCCTAGCTATACCTAATTTTGTTTTCTGTTTTACCACGAAGCGTTATGCCTCTAAGGTTTCCTCGTATTGGTTAGCCGCTTCTGATATTCGCTTCTATCTCTCACTAAACTCGCTAAACTGGCTTATGAAATTCAGTTAACAAGCTCCTCTCAACCCACCCGGAGCATAACATGTGATTTTCTTTTATCACTGCCATTAAGGGAGAACTACATAAACTGAACAGAGAACCGGGTTAGAACTTGAAGCAGAAACATGGATGGCAACAGTCGCGTTACAAATTTCTTACCCTCATAACAGCTATCTCGTTGACTATGGCGTAAAAACGTTCCTTCAAGTCCTCCATTGATCTCAATCCATACTTCTCTCGATCGAACCGATCATGCACGATTGGCCATCTTAAAACTACCTTTTCAACTTTTTCCGACACTAGATTAATTTCGAAATACCGTATGTCAAAACGTCGGCAAACATCGAACAAATGTCTTGTCTCTTCAAGTGTCCATTTTTCCACTTTGAAATGCTTCTCATACTCCTCATCCGTGAAGTCGGGAATGCTGATAACCTCAAATGAAGGCAATTGAAACTTCTGATTAGAAGCGTCATAAATGGAAAGAAAAGTCAAACAATGAATACCTTATTAAACTTGGAGAATGGATACGGTTCAGGATTCTCAAGTCTATCAACTCGCTGCCAGTGATAGAGCTGCAGAGAGTCGTTACGAGCTTCATTGGTGAAAGGAACCCATTTGTACTTGCGAACAGGACGCCCACCTAGCTAAAGCAAAGTCTCTCATTAATTAATCACAAAACTCGGATTCTATCATTTCTTTGAACTCTTTCATCTAAAGAAAGTACACGGTACTCTATGAATCAAGCAAAAGAAGATTTGTGGAAAAGGATGACAAAGGTGACAGAAAGAGGCACCCCACACTGTGCGAGAAAAGGGGAAAACCAGACTGGATGAAAAAGGGGAAAATCTAAACGCAGACGACGTGTGCATGCACTGAACCGAATGCATAATTACTTCTGCCAAAAGAGATTGTCAGATGAAACCTAACTGGTCGAACTGTGAAATCTCGTTTTTTTTCAGTTTCAATTTGTTACCTACACGTCAGAACGCCTTCCGCGCTCTAACGTCTCCAACGTCGTTACCCGAAAGCTTTTAAACAACCCGGCAATAACTGCAAACAACTTACCGAAGTCCGAACGTGCGGAGCCTAGCTCACGTGTCGACTCAACGTTTTGAGCGCATGCTCAAAACACTGGGCAAAGTAAGGAGGCGCTCTGGCGCTAACGTATTAAGGAGGGGGGGGGGTACCACGCGGCTCGCGGCTCGCGATGACTCATCTGCTCTTCCGCTCCTTCCTCGGCGAGATGTACTCGGAACAGCCCATATGGATTCCCGGCATAGCAAAAGCGCGAAGCTAGCAGGCAAATAAGAATAAAGCAAAAAAGATCCGCCGGGAATGTGCTTGAAACAGCGCACAGATGGTTCCCTGTCATATTTAAAGCGGGAAACAGATGGACTTCAAATGGGAAGGTGGAGAGAGTTGGTGAGGTGAATTGTCTTGTAATTTTATTGTGAGGAAACTGCTCAGGGTTCAATTTCTACGATTTGATAGGTAGCTATTGCACTAGATTCTTTTTTAGATTCTGCGGATTGGTTGATTGTCACTTTTACACAAAGGATGGGTTCATCTAGGCCAGAATTCCTTCCCTTGTAGGCTCAGGCAAAGATCTTGCGACCTACAATTGTTTCTTCGCACTTTTCAGCGTTAACTGTTTTGCCTTCTATATATAAGCCTACGGCGGTGTTATATTCATGTCCTAAACATGAAATTACTTTTATTTCGCTGAGGTGGGAGCAGAAGAGCAGATGAGTCATCGCGCGCCGCAAGCCGCGTGGTCTCCCTCCTCCTCCCTCCCCCCCCCCCCGAATACGTTAGCACCGGCGCTCTTACACCGCAAGAATAATTAGCAGATTCATGTACACATTTCATTTCCACTGTGATACGGTAGTATCGAAATTCACTCAGTACTTTCTGCGATCGCTAATGCATGCAGCAATACGATGATCGTTATTGATCATCGTATTGCTGCAGATGGAAATAACTACATATTCATGAAAAAACATGGTGATGTTTTCAACATTTCAAAGGATGAAGATAGGTTCCAGGCCTTTAGGGTTCTGTATGTGATGCGCATAGCAAAGCTGTGCCACTCAGACTGATATTTCAAACCTATTCCATACCATGACCGAATAAAAGTGACCACAACAAGGGGATAAACAAGTTGGTCTGTGCGCGACCCAGTTTCGTCTAGGTCATCTGCCAACTACACTTGCGCGAAACTATCAAATTAGAAAGGATACTCACTTGTGCATTCAGTTGAGCAAAGCCCTTTCTGATTTCGGTGGGGACGACAGTACCGGCTTCTTTGACATCCGATTTTCCAATAAGATTATATAATTCCCGGTGCATCTTCTCTGGACGTTTGAAGGTGGACTCAGAGCGACGAGCAGATGTCTGAAATGCACACAGTTAGTGGAACATTCATGAGCCTCACCCATGACGGCGTAATCTCCGCATTTAAAGGAAAAGCTGTCATAGAAAACCAACCTCTACTCTCTGCCCTGGGCCTGCTCCCGTTTCGTCAAGAATTTTTGTATGGTCTCTTCCTTCGCAATTCCAGCTCTATCATTATGAGCAACAACTTATCAGCCGTTATTACGCCAACTTATTCGCTCTTCGCTCTAACATTGCTTCAAACTTTCGCTTCATAACAGCTCGACTGTTCTCAACAAGAGAAATCACTTATTTCCACCTTAAGACCACGTTCAGACTTAACGATCGGATCGCTCGAACGGTTGGACTGCGTGACCACGTCCGGGACGCATCACCGCCAAACGCTGCATCGCCTCACGGCAAAATTTATACCATTTTCACTTTAAATTCACCCTTTTTCAAACCAAATTCACCCTCACTTTTCACATCAAATTAACCACACTTATTAGGGCGGGCAACTCATCAAGACATCACTGCGAGCCCCGCCCCGACGGCCACGCCCACTTGTCAGCGCGGACATAGATTCTCAAATCTTGTTTCATAACTTCTGCTTTTGCTGTTTCCCACAAACACTTTGACTGGAAACGACCGGGCATTGACACATGGCCGACTCCGCCCATTCTCTAAAGGGTTTGGCAATCTAGGCTGACCACGCCCACTTGCTTTTCGCGGACTTTCGATTTTTTCAAAATTTTTGCATTTTAGGGCTGCTGCGTGAAGCCCCGCCCACTGTGAGAGGCTCCGCCCACTTTGAAGAAGCCCCGCCCACTTTTCAAAAATGGTGCAAATCGGCAGTATAGAGCCTTGGCTTGCATGCTAGGGTATTGCTGATCATTCGGAATAAACTTTGCCGGATTTTCTTGTTCCGAGTGACGAACGAGACCCTAGCATGCAAGCCAAGTCTCTATACTGCCGATTTGCACCATTTTGAAAAGTGGGCGGAGCCTCTCACAGTGGGCGGGGCTTCACGCAGCAGCCCTAAAATGCAAAAATTTTGAAAAAATATCGAAAGTCCGCGAAAAGCAAGTGGGCGTGGTCAGCCTAGATTGCCAAACCCTTTAGAGAATGGGCGGAGTCGGCCATGTGTCAATGCCCGGTCGTTTCCAGTCAAAGTGTTTGTGGGAAACAGCAAAAGCAGAAGTTATGAAACAAGATTTGAGAATCTATGTCCGCGCTGACAAGTGGGCGTGGCCGTCGGGGCGGGGCTCGCAGTGATGTCTGGCGTGATCTGGTTGATGAGTTGCCCGCCCTAATAAGTGTGGTTAATTTGATGTGAAAAGTGAGGGTGAATTTGGTTTGAAAAGGGGTGAATTTGGTTTGAAAAAGGGTGAATTTAAAGTGAAAATGGTATAAATGCTGCGTTCACACCGTGCGAATTTGAATTGAGTATCAGGATGACTGTCGACCACGGAGCCGTCCTTCTCCTTTTTTCTTCCTCTTTCATTCTTTTTTCTTCTCTACTGCTGGACCCGGTTGACAGATGGTTTGAACTTTCGAATTGTGTTGTTGCGGAGATGCACCATTTGGCAGTGGGACGTCCCAGATCGCGTGATCCAATCGCTAGAGCGATCCGATCGCGAAGTCTGTAGGCAGCCTAACTAGTTTAGTGGGAAGAATACGATCGCGGTTAAGCTTCCTGTAATCGCGGATGCTGACGTTGCTCAGCCAGCTTGCAAATTTCAATATGAATGGTTGATTTACCTTCAGAATTTTTGGATCCCACCATAAAGGGATAGATTTGCTCAGTTAGTTTCTCTATGACCATATTTAGTGTACTTCGAACAAAGTTTGAATAGATCAGTGGTTTCGAAAAGCACCTTTCTAGCAATTGTTGTGAGCGAAGTCGATTTGCCATCATCCTTTTCTTCCTTCTTTGCCTCTCCACTGAGTATTGACTTCACATCTCCAAACATCTGAAGTAATTAGATGCAAAGGGCTTTCTGGGAGTAGGCAAAACAATAATACAGTTCAACGAATGAAGGAAGTGACACATTGGTGTTGCGTATCAGACAAACAAATGAGAGCGAGGAAAGCAATGTAAACGTGTTCTCCCTTGAAAGATAGATCTAACAGAGACTTGTTGTTCTCCTGAACTCAAAAGTTCTTTTTTCGCCCGCCGGACCTAATGAACAGTTCGTATACCAGCGGTTGTGCGCACACCGGTTGAAGACAGGTTGTAGATATCTTTCTGCGCTGAAATCCAACGCTGAGTGGCAGAACTTCTAAAAATGGTGGCACCCGACGGGATGTAGTCCCCAAAAAAACAGAAGATGCAGTTGGTGTGCTCAAGTTTCCGGTTGCACCTCAGGTTTCATGTGTTTCCTAATCGAAGCAGAAGCAGATCTCGAAAATATTAACTATGATTACGCACAAAGCCATAATCTCGCAAAAAACCGCTCTTATTGAAGTATCCTAATTCAAATGAAGTTAAAGGGACGCGTGGTCCCACAACGAAGTGGACGACTTGCGCCCGTAAAACTCGTCCGGCATTTTTTCCGGGTGTAGGTTTAGGCGACAGCAGGTGGGTGTAGCAAAATTGGAGACTGGGTGAAGAGTCGACAAGGATTTAGTTGAAAGCAATTGCCGATCCTCCTTCTACTACTTTCTAAATCATGCAAATGAAATTAACCGGACCTTAAACAATTCAAATAATTTTATGAAAATAAAACCTCAAAATTGAATCATAGGGCTGCTCATCAATTTTGCTCATTTTTCTGAGCGGGAACCTTATGTACGATAATGGACACAATAAAAAGACACCACAATATAGTACTACATAAGATCCTCACATCAAACAAATAAATCAGGAAACGACTCAACCCCGACTTAAAGTCTGCTTGAATTCGCTAGATCAGCAGGCTATACGATTACGGTACTTAGTGTCGGCTGAGGATCAGTTCCAGTTTGCTTCATTTTACGGCAGGTTAATTTTTGATAACCCATTTAATAAGGTTGATAATTTTCATGTTTCTGCCTTCATGATCTTTTCAGGTTCAGGTTTTTATCTTGAGTTTTATTGTTCCCTTGCCACCTCGTGGGATCTGCCCTCCTATTCATACTACGTGTTTTCTGCAAGTAAACTGCAGAACAGGGTGGAATTTTTTATGATTTGACTCAAAAGTGGCCATGCTGAACGGTTTCCAGATATTGCAGAGGATAAATATGGGAGAGGCGAGTTAGGGGAAGTTTTGAGGGCTTGCCGATATAACAGTTCCATCAACTGTTTAGTTATTTTTGACGAAACTTAATTATTTTTGACGAAAGTCTTTAAGGAGACATTTTTACAAGCCGGACACGCTTCTGTAAAACTGTTGAACTTCCTGTCAGTTACGCTGTCGGTGCTAGAATTATTTGCGTACTTCGCGACGTGATAATTTGAGTTTGTTTGCTCCGTTACAGCTTTAGCGATCACAAATGTCTAGAATGGACAACCCTCGAATAATGCTCCCACTTAGCTTACTGAGATATTTTCCTGTGACAACAGACTGGGTTTAGAACGGTTTCTCCCTGACTTCACAGTTTCCCGAGGCCTGCTTTGCGTAAGGAGTGGACTGAATGTTATTTAGAACCAGAGAAGCCGAAATAAAGATTTGCTGTACTTGAAGATCATGTAAAGGTGGGATTGATTACTTAGCCTCGCTGTCAGTGCGGTTTCTTCAGATTCCACAGGAATTGGGACAAGCTCTGTGGTCGTTTATTGTGGATTGTGGTGTTCAACGAACCTGTAATCACCAAGTGGATAAAGGGAAGATCCAAGGAAGAAAAAAAGCAAGAAAAATTAGACAGAACGCCGTGAGGATAACCCTGGCGGCCTGTACAAGTTGTTCAGACCTGCTTGTTTTATACCGATAAAGCAATATCCCGCCTCCCCTGGTTCGCTTGTCTTTTCCTTGCGTCATCCCATCGTCATGTAACACTAAAAAAAAGGAAAACACTGCGTAAAAACTGAACTGTGGCAGAAAATAGCCTAGTTTTGGTCGGCGGGGCAACTAAGGAGGCGTTCGAGCTGGCACTTATGAGGGCCGCAACGCCTTACTTCCTGTGAGGCCGCGAAAGTAGGATAGTCTTGGAGACTAAGGGCCAGGCTATTTATACAAGGAAGGACGCCTGCGGGTAGCTTGATCGGGGGGGGGGGACTGTTTGCATATCAATACAATATATTCCTTCTTCGCAGATGCCGGGAGTCTGCTGATCCCGCAGAATTTTTATGTATGAACACAGATTTCCGCAGCCTGCCTGCTTTATGTTTCATCCAGTGAGGCTCCGCTTATCGAGGGAGCGTTGGGCTGTAGCATCGGGTCTTCATGGTGAGAAAGTCCGCCTCTACAACTTTCATGTATTTTTTGCCAGAATACCCATTCCGTCGAGTAGCAGAAGCAAAATATAGTTTTTGACGAAGTTCGGAGTCAAAACCATATGCTTGAGAGGTGTGCGACCCCGATTCAAAGACTTCTTCATTCTTCTTCGATCGAACTCTTCAAATTTGAACCTTTTTTTACACAGTGAAACTGTAGAGCAATGTTACCTTTGAACATTATTCTCATAGCTGACTTGGAACTACGCAATAGTTATGTTCGAATATCGTGTTTTGATTAGCTGAATTGGTGCATTATGAGAGGCTTTCGGATTGCATGACATTGATTCCCCTTTAAACCACGTTCAGACTTAGCGATCGGATCACGCGACCACAAGCGGGGGCGCTCCACCGCTAATCGATGCACCACCGCACCGGCGAAGTTCTAACTGGGCCGCGTTCACACACTGCCAGTTTCAATTGTGCCGTTGCGGCAGTGCACCATCTGGCGATGAAGCGCCCCCGGTTATGGTCGCGCAATCGCGGAGTCTGGACGCTGTCTGTCACTGGTCTCTTCCTGAAGCACGTATTAGCACTTTATATTGCGTCACTACTTTCATAAAGCTCATGTTGTCAGCTTTCAGCCCTCAAACTGGAAGTAGAGCACAGAAAAGCTTGGACAAAAAGATAGCATTGGTTGTTCCTGAAGCTCTTCAAATCAAATCAAATCATGGCAAGTTTTAAAGTTGCATTTTATTGGTCTTGCACAGTGACATTTTCTACTGCTCATTTATTATTTTCATTACTTTTACATGTCCTTCCTATGGGGTTCTGTTTAAGGCTGGAGTCGCATACAAGAATGAGAAACCTTTGGCTGACAACACTGAGCACCGCATTCGTCTCACCCTCACTTCTCAGGATGTTAAATCCCTTGAGAAAGGTAGGTAGTTTCTACATTTGCTATATTTTATGGTGCTCATGACATTGAATTTACAACCTGCATGCTGAATTTACAACCTGCATGCTTCCGGGCATTTCGTTTATTTTTGCGAACTACACAGATGCCCGATTTGTGCTGTTTTATGTAATGATGAGCCCTTTGAGGTTTAGATCAGTATTCGTGTCAAGCAACATTCCCAATATTTCACCAGATTTCATTTCATTTTTTTCTTACAAAAGTGGATAGAGATGCTTATCAAAATATTTGTAATACCGTGGCTCTAAGGCCCGTTCATAGTTTGCGACCATGAAGAAATGCAGAAATGAAGAAATGCGGAAATGACGAAAAGCATTGTATACATATCGATTTGAAGAAATGCGGAAACTGCAGAAGTGCGGAATCTGCAGAAATGACGAAAAGCAACCGATACGTATCGATTTTCCGCACTTTCGGCATTTCTGCAGATTCCGCACTTCTTCAGTTTCCGCATTTCTGCATTTCTTCACGGTCGCACGCTATGAACGCGGCCTAACGTCAGTGACCAGCTCTCACATCAGTTGGCCTGCTTAAAATAGCTTTTCTCTATTCGCTAAAGTTGATTCTGAGAGATGCTATGAAAAGCCACGGCATTGTCTTCAGGAAATGTGCAAAAAAAGTCGGAGCAAATTCACGGCGTTTTTCTGCTGTTTCAGTCCGAAAGCTCAGTTTTCTTCAATTTTCCTGGCTACGGACCAGTGACTGCCCTGTAATTACGAACATCATTTTTCACTAAACCCCTTGTATAATCGGCATTTTTGGCGTGGTTGCTAAAAAGGAATGTCACATTCGTGATCAGGACACTGCGTTATCTTATGGAAGGACACTTTTTTGAAGCAGTTTGTTAGAATGTCAGAATTACACAAGTTCTTGTTTTGACGAAGCTCAAATCTCTCTACAAGCATGATCCTCGAGCGCTTGTTGCGTTTACCATTTGAATTATTTGAATTCATATTCGATACCATTATTCGTAACGCTCTAGCAACGCTACCGTGACATTTTGATTAACTTTTTAGATGTAGGGAGCAGTGCCAGAGAAAAGAAAGGGGTGCAGCTTTTCGTCTTGGAGTGGTAAACATCGAAGTCTATTTGAACTTCTGCGCTTGATTTTGGCCTGGTCTCCTTTTTTTGATGTACATATACTTCCTCCATTACTTCTCAGTACTTCTCAGAAGTACGCTGCTGGTCATCAGCGCTTGTTTGCGATGCGCAGGCCCCTTACCATAGGTTTTGCGAATGAGTCAGTGACAGAGGTGATTTTGTGGCAGGTGGTATGCTCACCACGCCCGAAGTCTGGAGGTGAACTCCTGCATCGGCTCCCACTTTTTAAAACTAAGGGCGAATAAGAAAATAATGAATAAGAAAAATAATAAAATAATGAATAAGAATAAGAGAATAAAGACCCTGACTTGTATATCGGTTGTATATCACGATTTTCGAACCTTGCTGACAGGGTAATTATGTGGAGATCTACTACGGAGCGTACATGTTGACAGGGGTTTGTCTTTCTCTAAAGAACTGAAGGGAAGGTCGCTTCATTAATAGTTAACTTGGCCAAGTTAGTCGCATCAAACGCCCAGTTATACCATTGTGACGCTTGATCGTTCTTGTTTCATGAAGTTATTCTTCATCGATGATTTCATTTTTTTTACTAACCCTTAACAATCGGCTATATCTGCATTTCTTCTTTGCATATTGAGACTTCTGAAAGTATTTGCTCAAGAATTGCGACGTGAAAAAGTGCTAAAGAAGGCAAATACTACGTTCGTGCCAGCGTACACCAGCGACTAGGAAGGTATGAATAAATCTAGAGTCGGTCAGAGTATGCCAGCGTTTTCGCGGGAAATTTGAGCTTGAGAAACTGTCCACAAAACGCTGCTGTACGCTGGCATACGCTCGCGTACGTACGCTGCTGCAGAGTGTGAACGCAGCCTTGGTGAGATGACTAAAACAAGTGAATTAAGAATACAATGTGCTGATAGGGTTGCTGCTCTCCACCTTTGCTTGAGGTTGTGATTCGTTGTTCTGCAACACCAACGATACCAATTGTATTTTTGCTGAGATTGAGAACGACCACATCCTAAGATTTTACAAGTTTGGTGAATTTTGATTGTTAATGTTACAGTGTGCGCTCAGCTGATCGAAGGCGCTAAGAAGGAGAACCTTGTGGTAAAAGGTCCTATTCGTCTTCCAACGAAAGTGCTACGCATCACCACTCGCAAGACTCCTTGTGGAGAAGGGTCAAAGACCTGGGATCGTTTCCAAGTTCGTTTTCCGTTTCAAATCTACTCTCACTCACTTCACATGTCTCAATTTTTTTGAAACACTTATTTTCAGATGCGCATTCATAAGCGTCTCATTAACCTGCACACACCTGCTGATCTCTTGCGCCAGATCACCTCCATCTCCATCGAACCCGGAGTCAATGTTGAGGTCACTCAGGCCAACTAAGACGAGTTCAGAGGTGGACAGGACTGCAACTTGTTTGGCTGCCTTGTTCCTTGTTATCCGCCGTTGAAGTTGATTTGTTTGTGTTTTTCTCCGTGTATATTTTTGTGCATGAAGAAAAGTTGAATTTACAATATCTGCGTCTAAATATTTTATGTGTTGTTCACAGAATTCTCGTTAACTAATAGAAAAAGTTCACGGTTAAAAGAGTGAAGTTGATCAAGACAAACTTGTCAAGGCGTCTCACATACGTGGTTAAACCATCTATCTTGGACTTCTATAGCCGGTTATCATAAAAAAAAACGCCGGTGCTTCATTTCTTCGAAGCTACGGAAGTGGTTTCTACTGTACGATACAGTATCTGGTTAAGCGCGGTGTTACGAGGGGATGGGGGGAGTGGGTCATTGTCTTCATTCCTTCTGCCTTCAGAACCTGGCTTGTTGACTCACTGCGAGAATCGAGAAGTAGAGAACAAATCAGGAACTAAGGGACGTTGTTCGGGCCAGGGTCAAAGGCAAGCTCTGCGGTTGCATATTGGGAATAGTATCGCTCAGTTACAAACCTATACTCTAAGTGAATCCCCAGAGAAGAAAAAATATCGTGGTGAACACTGTCAGCTCCAGTGTATGAGTCTTGCGGGCCTGCTAGTTTCATTCCAGCAGAAAAAAATCCTTTTGCCTCACTAATCGTCTCTTCGCGTCATCCAGTGCTCATTCTATTAGACATTCAAAAAAAAAAAAACGAAAAATACGGTGTAGAATCTGAACTTATGACAAAAAAGTCTCTGGATTTTGGGCGGGACAACACGGTAGGCGTAAGAGCTCCCGCTTATGAGTATCACAACGCTTTCGTTTACTGTAAAGCAGCGAAAAAGCAAAAATAGTGAGAGCCAGACTACTTGTGCAGGGGGAGCCCACGAAGAGGTAGAGCGTGGGGATTGTCTTCAAGCATTGTGTCAGGGAAAGTTCCTAATTGTTTTCCGTCACCAATACGACCCTCCAATATCCTTCGAGCGATAACGTGCGAGACATCGGACATCTACCAGGAACAGTAAAATTGCAGCGTCTAGCGTCACCGACCAAGGCGGTGTGTAGTGCGCGTGGAAGAAAAAATAGAAAAATTCCTCATCAGAAGAGCCATTGAGAACACTCGACTCAGACTCGACCTTATCCCAAACAGTACGACGTATGATGTCTTCCATTACCATAGCAGAGACATGCTGATCCCCAGGAACCTGTCTATAGATGGCTCAAACGTGGGGTGACTCCGTCGCTTCAAACAGACCCAAATGGTCTAACCAGGGAAGTCCGCCAACTTACCATGGAACTTTGAATGGAGACCTGGGTAGATCGATAGAGTCTATAAGGTTATTTACAAATATAGATAGCAAAACTGCAACCTGCATTTCACAAGCAACTTATGAGCAGGTAAAGTTTGTAATGGTGCAGTAGGGTGGAGGCTTGGTGGTGAGCTGTGAAGCATAAGCGAGGAATCGCATACGTCGAATCGAGTCGTGGTGGTTCAGTGGTAAGGTTCGACGACTCGATTCGACGTATGCGATTCCTCGCTTATGCTTCACAGCTCACCACCAAGCCTCCACCCTACTGCACCATTACAAACTTTACCTGCTCATAAGTTGCTTGTGAAATGCAGGTTGCAGTTTTGCTATCTATATTTGTAAATAACCTTATACTATCGATCTACCCAGGTCTCTATTCAAAGTTCCATGGTAAGTTGGCGGACGGTAAGGCTCGTTGGGCTCGTTGACCGTAACGAGTAGCTTCACCTAGAGCAATGTTGAGGGGAGGGGGGGAAGGGTTTGTTCCTGTGCACAGAGGAATATTTCAGAATTATGTTGCAATGAGTTTCACGTGTGTCGCGACACCCTGTGCAGCGTGAACATCGATTAAGCATGTGAATGCACTTCCACTTCTTTCCCTTAGTAGCAGACCAGCAGGTTTGTG
>MU916400.1:0-12605 GCA_036418165.1 Cooperia oncophora | reverse complement strand
CACGTAAACGATATTCCAGTCTACAGTATCTCGATGACGAAAACGATATTTTTCTAGTTTGCCAGTGAACCCACGAGGCTATGAAGGCAGGTGACTTACCCGACACCTCCACTCCTCCCCTCCCTTCACTCAACTGCCCCCCCCCCTCACCCACCAGCACTCCGTTGAGCTCACATTTCCGTGTGTAGGGAACCAACAAAAGGTGTTAAATCCAGACAATGCACTGAGTAACCGCTTTTCCTCTAGAATTTTTTGCGCACCCTTGCTAAGCGTGCTGGCGCTAAAAATATTCAAGTCATTCTTAATACTTACATAATTTTTGATTATTTATCATTATAAAGACCTGTAATGTAGGATAAATTGAGATGTATACTTGATCTCGTCGCAGACAATCGCGGACGGTGTAAGGAATGAGCCCCTCCCCTGTTTTGTGTTTTACAAATAATGATCGGTACAGGAACAGGACAACCAGTGGTAGGGAACAGGGTGGTGTGACATTTCATGCATCCTCTCACCTCCCCGATCGACTGTGACGACATCAACAGCAAGGATATTCACAACACACACGAATCAGTGCAGCTCCCCGAAATAATGATGCACGCAGGATGTCCTTATGCTGTGTTCATACTTTGCGGCAGCGTCCAACAGCGACCACCAGCGTCCTTCAGCGACCATCACGACCATCAGCGTTTCGAAAGTCAATTAGCGTCAGTGAGCGTCTACCAGCGTCCACCAGGGACCACAAGTAGAAAGTATGTGGAAGATGAGGGTAACAGACTGTTTGAAGAATATGAGAAAGTAGGAGGGAGGAGACAGCTGGATTATGCGTATACCGCACTTCTCGTCGCTGTTGGACGTTGGCGGTCGCTGGCGGACGCTGTGTATGAACGCAGCCTTACATCTAATCAGCTATCATAAATATTGAAGTGGTCACTCTGACTGGCGAGCATGGAACGGGAGACATCACTATTCCGAAAGACTTTCCCCATACGACCACGACTCTCTTCCTGTTCCAGTGACTACGACTCCCTTTGCGTGTTGTGCCCAAACGCACGACGCTGTGGATTCAAGTACGACGTTTTCTGCGCAGTACTGAAATATACTTCGCGCGCAGGCTGACACCACACGCAAGGCTGTGGACCAAAGCACGCTGGAACAGTTCTCGCTCTAAACGCTTTATTTGGACTTGAAGATCGCTGGCGCCCCTGCTGAGCAGTTATTCAGCAGTGGCTAAAAGTGGTGTTACTGTACCGAAATGGTTCCCGTCCTCTCCCACCTCCAAGTAGAATGGGAAAAACGCTGAATAAGAAGGAAGGAGAAGGTAGGATATTGTATTGAGACAACTGTCGTCCTGTCCTATGGTAGACAGAAACATACCTACAACTGTCGTAGAAAGATAGTAGATAGCAGAGACCAGATAGTACCAGAAGCGCAACTACTGCCAGGCTTGAGTGAAGCACGCAGCCACGCCCTCTCCATCTCCGGGATTAGGAGCGTAATTCTCGGCCAAGAAGTTCCATTCCCAAATCGAGGAGATAGAGTGAAGTAAGTGCAGTGGTCATCTATCGATCTTACTTCGAAAAAACTGAAGGACCATTTTTCGATTACCCCTTAGGTACCTTTGAGCTGTTCTAGTTTTTTCTTAGCTTCCAATTGGGTAGATAGAAACTGTAAATAGCATTCTTTTTGCATCAAACCGCCTTTTCGCTTCCTACTTGCGAAAGCCAGTGATTCCAGTACGAAAAGGGCACCGAAGGTTATATTGAACCCTCTATCAACATTCGTATTCGAGACTTCGAAACTACCTTCATACTTTTCGCACACCAATGCGGTTACCGTACTAACCGCCAACTTACCATGGAACTTTGAATGGAGACCTGGGTAGATCGATAGAGTCTATAAGGTTATTTACAAATATAGATAGCAAAACTGCAACCTGCATTTCACAAGTAACTTATAAGCAGACCAGTTTGGCTAACGCGCAATACTGCGCGCATGGTTAAACCCATGGTACTGGTCACTGAGGGGGTTTCCTCTGCTGAGCAAAATACTTGGCCCAATCCCCTTGTTTCGGAATACGGCCCATTTCATCGTGCTTCTCCCTTTTAATGAACTTGCCAATGACTGGGCTTATCACGTTTTTGACAACACTCGCCATTCGTTGGAAATAGGAAAGCTTAACGGTTGAAAGAGTTTCGGGGGTAATAACAGACGCAGAGTGAAATGTCCTCACATCCTAGTACATACCTTAAGCAGCTTTTGGGACTTTTACTTTTTGTCGAAACTCGAGAGTTTAGCGGTCGAATCAATTCCGACTATATCGCTAAGGGATAGAAACATCTTGGCTCACTAAGCCTTTGCCCACAGTTTCTTTGGCCAAGGTGATGTGACCATATACGGACTCCTAAAAGCCCTTGTCGGACACGACCTTGAACTTATCTCCCACTACTATTGTTACCTTACTTGCTGGGGCAATTCTCCTAGTGTGGCTACAACTATGCTGCAAATTTTTGGGGCTATCTTATCAGCTGTTATCATCACGTCCTTGCCACCAACCAAATAATTTCCCATCTTGCCCACTATCTTACTCCTTGGAACCGAAGTCCTAGCGTCGCTGTGAAGCACGTTATCAAGTTGATGACCCTTCGCTTCTAAGACTCCTTATGGTATCTTATCATCTGTTATCACTTCCTGCCACCCACCACTAATGTTCCCATCCTGCCCCCTATCTTACTGCTTGGAACCAACGTCCCGACGTTGCTGTGGCCGGCGCTATGAATTTAGTGGCCCTTCCCTTCTGAGGCTCCTTATGTTATCTTATCAGCTCTTATCACTTCTCACTCTGCCCACCGTACCAATAAGTTAGATTCCTGCCCCCATAATCACTAATCAAGTTTGAGCGCCACAATCGCTGTTCTGAAAGAAGTTATGAAAAATTTCCGGTCAAACACACCCATAACAGACACACAAACCACAAACAGACGAACTTAGCGGATTATATATAGTAGGATAACATTTGTAATGGTGCAGTGGAGTGGAGGCTTGGTGGCGAGCTGTGGACTGTGGAGCATAGGGCGAGGAAATCGTATTCGTTGAATCGAGTCGTGATGGTTCAGTGGTAAGGTTCGACGTTCGACGACTCGATTCAACGTATGCGATTCCTCGCTTATGCTCCACAGCTCACCACCAAGCCTCCACCTACTGCACCATTACAAAATTTACCTGCTCATAAGTTGCTTGTGAAATGCAGGTTGCAAATCTTGCTATCTATATTTGTAAATAACATTATACTCCATTTATCTACCCAGCTCTCTATATAAAATTCCATGGTACTTGGCGAACTTACGTGGTAAGTGGACTGATCACGTCATGCCTACGTTCATAGTCGTTCGCTCAGAGCCGGTCTTGGCACTTGATGACGCAAAGGTGGTTATGTGCCTTGCAGACAACGAATAACAAGGTGTAATCCCAGAAGTTGGCCAGCTATCCGTTAGTCAGCGGCAGTTTTTTCGGCCATCTGTAAAAAATGTCGGAAAAAGTGGCTTTACAGAACGATCAAGAATGTGGTACCTCTATAAATCAGCTCCCTTGAAAGACTAAAATTCCTTCGCTTCAGTAAGAATGAAACTCCTTTGCTCCACCTTATCCACATTCAGAGCTTGGTTTATTCGCTGATATGATAGGTAAGTATTTCACCACTCGCTTGAATAGTTTGTCATTTTGATGGAACAGCTGTCTATGCATATACTCTCATATGCCCCTCCCTATTCGTCATCACTTTCAAGGTCGACGCGATAAAGACTGAAATCATTTCTCATAGAAGGAATGAGGAAGCAGCTGCTATCGTTCACGTAACGTCGCTGGGAGTTATCTATCAAGATGGTCGTTCGGTCGTTAGCGCAGGACCGTAACTGCTGTCTCTGGAAGAAATTCCGAGCGAAAGAGAAATTGGAGCCCTCCCCTATTTGGCATCACCCTCAACAATTCCTATAGCTGAAATTAGTAGTGTTTGGTGGCAGTCTTCCCCCGCTCGCTCGCATGCCATTTTTTCTTGAGAGGGAGGAGAGAGCTGGAAAATGCCTCAGCAAACTCGGAGCAAAGTAAATAAGAGGCTGGAAGAACGCGCGGTGACGCGATATTCATCAACCAGGGGTAGAACTTCCGCTATCAGTAAAAAATGTTGGAAAAAAGTGGCATCATAGAACGAGCAAAAATGTGGTATCTGACCCTATCCCTTGAGAAGCCCCAGTAGACAACTCGCTGCAGGATATAGAGAAAGGGAGGTAGGAACTCGTTTCATGGATAGCTGCACAGGGGGGGAGGATACTTCGAAGACTCAACGGCCTGATAATTAGTCTCATGGGCGGAGGGAACGCGTCTTCTCGTTATATGGAATGAATCAGTACTTGACTTAACGACAATCAATTCTTGATCTATCGGTGTCGCCAGTGCATTCAGCGTTCTGGAAAGGTTGCCAATGCCTCTACGACTGGCATGATCGTGCGAAATCAATGGGCCTCCTACTAGGATTGGCATATCACGCAGTCTCGAAGCTGTACTGACAGCGGACAGCGGTAAGATGCTCGCCATGAAGCTGCGCCGTCGGTGCTCAGTGTCCTGCGCTTGTGACCCCCCCTCCCCACAAGGATGATTCACACTGACTATAGTACAAGTTTTCTTTGACGGGTTGCACGTTGCAAAAGTCGTCAAAGCATTCTTGACTTCTTTCATTGCTACAAAACTTATGACTGCCAGCAGAGGAGGCTATTCGTCTTCTTTTTGATAGCCGAAAAGATGCACTTTAGAAAAAATGTTGACACAGCAGCCCATCAATTCAAACGGCAAACTCTTCTCGTGCGTCTGTGAAACGAACCACCCCACCTGTCGAATACTCAATGTGCAGTCGTTTCGCTGCTTTTTAATAGTATTAAATGGCGTCAACAGATTTTATAGCCAAAATATTTGGTATTGGGATCAACTTGATCATGTAGGTTGAATGTCCAGCTGTTTCGTAGCGGTGGTAAAGAAATATAATATTAGACCTATATGGACGTGGACTAGCCTATGAAGCATTCACACAGTAAAAACCTTGAGTTGAAAGCAAAATCCACCATGTGTGTAGGCGGAGTTGGGGAATACTTAATCCGTACTTCATCTGCATTTTTCGGGCTCAATCCTATTTGACTGGTAAGTCAGAAACGGCGGTTGCACGCCATGAGCGGAAATTTCGCTAATTGCTTCCGATCGCCCTCACAATACGCCACCATCGTGGAACGTTCTGAGTAATGAGAAAAGGATCTGTGGCGCACTAGGGATGCCCTGACGCCTGAAAAAATTTTTGCAAAACGCGACTCCTCTTCCTCGAGAATTCCTACTCTACTAATACCAAACTCCCTTAACACCCCCCCTACCCAGCTTATTCGCTAAATCTCCCAACTTCGCTACGGCTTTCTCTTTGCGTTGAGTTTTTTCTTTGCGAAAGTGTGCGAAAGTGTGCGACTTTTTTTGAGTTTTTTTCTTTGCGAAAGTGTGCGACTGCACATCATTAGGGGGACTTTGTTCGAGTCCGTACGATCCCCCTTTTTTTAGGTTGGTAGCGACCACCTGCGTTCCATCTGTCGAGCGGAACAGACGTGGGCGAAAGAGTGGGTAAATAGCAGCGTTGTGAAACGCAAAACCCACGGGTAAATACCCCCCCCCCACCAGCATGCAAATACGACCCCCGCCACCTTTACAACGTCCCTGAAACCCGACAAGAAAAATAAACTATCAAATAAATTTTCTCAGCCTAAATACGACCTCTCCTTGTTGGAAAATCCCCAACAAAGATGTGCTCTGAAAAGTCTTTCTCTTTTCTGCAAAAGACCGCCTCCGTCCTCCACTTTTCTCCGAGAAATAGCCGTTGAGCAAAGAATGTATGGCGTATTTGGACAGGTAAATCGAGGGAAGTCAGCAACCAAAACATTTTCCCGCAACCTCCCATCAATTCCCTGACAAAATACGAATCCTCCCCCCCACCTTTGAAACGTCCCTCCTTACCGTTACTGGATCCCCAACGTGCGACGTGAACTGGTGGCACGCTCTAGTTCAGCGAAATTTCAGGACGAAAGTGTTCGTCCTACTGAGCTGTGACATCAAAAAAGATGGCACTGTGTACGACCAGGTGGGATCAGGGATAGGATATTTTTAGAATATGAGAAAGGTTTTCTCATGAAACTTCGGCGCAATGAGGTTTAAAATGTGAACGTCGAAAAGTGGAAAAAGAATTGTGATCCGATTCTTCGACGATCTTAACGTCAAGTCTGTGCTGAGCAGGATCTTCTTGGCCAGGGCACGCCATCGTTGTGATGATCACAACGAGGGGGTCGTATTCGACCGCAAGGGAGGGGTAGGGTCGTATTTGATATGAGGAAAAATGGTTGATAAGTTGAATTTCTCTTGTTTTGACGGACGCTATAAACGGGGGGGGGGGGTGGTATTTGGCCGTTTTTGGGAGAAGGCCCGCCAACAAATCAATACTAACTACATTTTCCCGATAACGAAAATAAGAGTTAAATCCTGACGACCACTACCGCCCTCCCCCCCCCCCCCCCCCGCGTCGTCAGCAAAATTTTTGGAGCAAAAACGCAGCAATTCAGGAAATGGAAAAAGTGGTAGGAAGTTGGGGAAATCTAGGAAAGGTGGTAGGTAGCATGGGGAGGGGGGAGACGTATTCGAGGATGGAAATAGGAAGGTCGCATTTTCCCATTTTTCAGGAATTGATCACGACGTCGAATGGCGTGCCCCTGCCTTTGCCTGGTATGACATATCTACAGATGGTACCCGAGGTGAGCATCCTTTGAAGGCGCTGTATGTTTGATGAGGGTTCACTTCTTGCCATGCGGGGCTAACAATAAGTCACTACCTCCTCAACAAGACAGCTGATGTGTTTTAACATGGCTTGGTCAACCTATGAACACGTCACCATCGCATTTAGACAGTGACACGGCTTTGACGCGTCAAACAACATGTTATGAGGCATACTCGCTGAAGAAGCAAGCCCTCCCGAGGCAAAAACAAGCGCCTCTGGAATAACCAAATATAGTCAAAAGCGGGCAATTCATAGTATTCAATCCGACACGTGCTTTTTACAAAAATTGATGATCATCTCTGTAGCGCTTGATTCCTGAACTTCAAGATTCCTAGACGGTTCAATTGCACATTCTATCAAATGCCCATTCTAAGCTCGTCGTGTCGCCGAACCCACAGTTTATTTGTAACACGGTAGTGGAGTCGTTACGGCAGGCCTAGATCCGCCCATACGGCGAATGTAGAATGTGCTTTCGAGGGGAGGTCACCAGTCACCAACGGACAGTCACGAGTCTATGACACAGAATAGCTTCACTTTTTCCGCAAGACACTGACCTGTCCACTTCTAGGTTGCGCCACACACTTGCACTACATTAGACCTACAGAGATGGTGAACCAGCCATTAGGTCTATACACATGGAACTGGGATGCCTCACCAATTTAGCTTATATACTCGCAAAACGAGCTCAGCTCATATTTAACTTATAGCTTTCCGAAAATTCTATGTCCTTGAGGCGTAAATTTGATCACACAAATCGTGCACGAGCGCTATCACCTTCAGCCCCGCCTCCACCCCTTTTTTCCCGATCATCTCTTCGCAAAGCTTCGTAACGGGCTATTAATTTGAAGTGTGTACACAGAAAACCAGGAAGTGCGTGCAGTTCTGAGTATCTAACCAAATCTCGGGCGCCTGGGCCCTAGGAGGGCGAAATTTCAATTGTTCCTCCGAGATTGGGAACCAGACTAGTTGCACTATGAAGGAATTCCACCCATCATGTATTGCAAAGTGTGGTTCCAGAGGCACGCGCTTAAATATGTCATTATCGTGGTGCTGAAGATGTAAATTTCTACTTGGATCTTGAATCTGTAAGGGAAGTTTTAATACCGCGGCAACAATCCAGAGCGAGAATGATCAAGTCGCCTGTCTAGCCTACACGATTATTCCGAAGCGCCAAGTAAAGCAAAAGTACATCTTAAATCATCCAATGGAATTTTTTTCTTCTCTTTTACACCATTGGCCAGCTTTACAACAGACTATTTCTCTTTGGGCCACGGAAAAACCTAAATCACCGGTGTGAAGTGAAGCTGCGAAAAGTGTTGAACAATGCGGAAGTGCATGCTGACAGCTCGGTTGGACTTCGAACAATTCACTTCAATTATATGGTTATTTTTATATTATCCTATAGATGTTCATCATATTATTCCTCTATTTACTTCAATTATTCCTCTCTATTTACTCACAAACTAATCATTTTGTTTTACTTTTATAAACCTTTGTACGTCTCTGTGTGCTTGATCTAGTGATGCTTTTCGTTTTTTATCTCACTATTGCCTCGGAAGGCCACGATGGGCAGCTTTGGTCAATGAATTGAGGGTTCCATGCATCGGTTCCCACTTCAAAATCGCAAATCCAATCCTACTATATATAATCCGCTAAGTTTGTCTGTTGGTGTGTGTATGTGTGTTTGACCGGAAATTCATAACTTTCTTCAAAATAGCGATAAAGCGCTCAAATTCATAAGTGATGTAGGGGGTCGGGCAGGAACATTATTGGTGGGTGGCAGGAAGTGATAAGAGCTGATAAGATACCATACCGGGGCTTAGAAGGGGAGGGTCACCAACTCCATAGCGCGGGCCACAGCAGCGATGGGGCGTTGGTTTCAAGAGGTAAGATAGGGTGCAGGATGGGAACATTATTGGTGGGTGACAGGCCATGATAACAGCTGATAAGATACCACAAGGGGGCTTAGAAGGGGTTAGTTGCCTAATTCGTAACGTCGGCCACAGTAACGACCGGGCGTTAATTCCAAGAGGTAAGATAGGGTGCAGGATGGAACATTATTGGTGGGTGACAGGCCATGATAACAGGTGATAAGATACCACAAGGGGGCTTAGAACGAGAGGGCCACCAACTTCATAGCGCTGTTCACAGCGGCGGTAGAGCGTTGCTTCCAAGGAGTGATGTAGGGGGCAGGATAGGATCATTGTTGATGGGTGGCAGGAAGTGATAACAGCTGATAAGAAAGCATAAGGGGCTTCAGAAAAGGAGGGTCACCAACTTCATTGAGCGGGCCACAGCGACGGTAGAACGTTCCAAGAAGTAGAATAGAGGGCAGGATGGGAACATTATCGGTGAGTGCCAGAAGTCATCAACAGGCGTGACCAGCCTGAAGATACCATAGTTGGAGAGGAAGCCTTAAAAATTTATAACAGGAATTGTGGTAACACGGGATCTGCTTCTAGCACGTAACTCGGGAATTGGTTTTACGAGACAAGTTGTGTGAACTAGATTTTGTAGCCCAGAATCAACGGGCAAAGCCGTGGTGAGTTAAGATGTTTTTATTCTTCAGCGATGTAGTTGGGACGACGGTCGCTAAATCCACGATTTCGACAAAAAGTAATAGCTCAAATTGTTTGCCATTGAGGAATTATATGTATGCAGATATATGAAAGCTGCTCAGTGGAAGTACTAGGACGTAATTTCACTTGGATTCTGATATTGTTACCATCGAATCTCTTTCAACCGCTAGGCTGTCCTATTTCCAACAAATGGTGGGTGTTCTCAGATTTTGATAAGCAGCCGACACTGGCAAATGTTCATTAAAAAAGAGAAATGCAATACAATCGGCCGTATTTCGAAAACATGGGAATTAAGCCAGCTGTTAGTGGGCAACACAGTAATCCCGACAGTGACCCATGTTAACCATGCGCGCAATAGTGCGCGACAGCCAAACTGGTTACCTATATTGCTCATGACTGCTGATGACTTAAGGAAGCCGATTCCTACCTCGATGGTTTGCCACTAGTTTCTCGAAAAAATAGTGGATGCTAACAATAAGTGAAGAAACGGGTGGAGAAAAATGCATAGGTGATAAAAAAAGAATAAAGTCTTCGATCAATCCCTTTGTGGGATGCGGCACGCATTCTACTTCCATTCAGAATCGTAGTGGCTTATTGAATGCGATGTGGCCTATACAATGACTTGCGGTGGCCAGCCGATGTACAAGTCAGTGTTTTATCCTCCCAGACGGATCTGGTACCCCCCACCCAAAAAATTTAACGCGTCCCGAGGGTAAGTAAGGCTTGGCTGCCTTGGGCGGGAGTTCGACCCATCCCTTTTTTGTTACAGTCTCCCGCACCCCATCACCTGTCCTATCTACCATCTTACCGATTTTCCACCACTTTCTCCAGCTTTTCCTGAAAGTTTTTCCGGCTCCCCCAAGAAAAACTGCCGCGGGCGGGAAGTGGAGGGGAAGCGAGCAGATACGACCCTCTCTCTTTCCAGGCGACAACCGAATTCGACCCCGCTCGCTGTGAGTTTCCCAGCATACCTACGTGCTCTGGTGCTACCCTTTGTCTCTTAATAACAGTCAGGCTCGAAAGGATATGGTCCGTTCAACCTCAAGATAGATGCTAACCGCCAGCTTCATGAGCGATAACAACTGCCCCACTAGAAATCATTCCTCGATTCAGAAGCTCGTAGAAGTTCGAGCTTTTCGGCACTACGTGAATGCTCTAGCTCCTCTCAACTACAGAAATGAGCAGATGTAGGTCTCCTGGCGTGAGAAAAGCAGGCTCAACTCACAAAAAGCTGATAAAATTTAAAAAAGTTGGAAAATCTTGTCAGAAAACCGACTGGTTGGGGAGTTCAATGGCATTCTCATAATTTTCTTTCTCCTGACTCAGTCCAGTCCGACCATCTTTGTTTGGTGACGCTAGAGCGCCATTAAAGATTAATATTCCGCGATCAAGTGGAACAAGTAGCAGGTGCTCAGTTATAAACCAGTCGCCATTCAAAAGCACATTAGTAGAAAAAAAGCGAAAAAAAAGCTTGGGAACACCCTGAGCACAGATCTCAACCACCTAACAGTGGGACCGGCGACTTGGATGAGTTCATCATGAAGAAAGCCCAACCAGCAGGAATCTAGGTGCAACCAAGTTCCCGGCAAGAGCATAGGAAATCGCACTACAAGCGCTCCAGGCAACGCTTGTACACAGGCGATTCCGCTTGTAAGCTGTTGTCTTGCAGAGTTACAGTAGGCGATTGCACCTTGCAAAACTCACGTGTCTTTAGCTTCGTTATCTCGGGCATTTCGAGTGAGTGAAAGGGTGGTATCTTCTCTGCAAGAGCGGACAACGATGCCAAATGCACGAAGGCATTTCGCTGATCACTGAATCGCGGGAAGTGTCTTTAAGAAAATTGACGGTCAAAATATGGCGGAATCGCGCTTTGTCGGACTCGCTAGCTACCAGAGTTAGAGTTTTGCAGTTTCTGAAACTTAATAGTCCAGTGAATGCGCTGGATGCCAAAAAAATGTATGTTACGGTTACACGATTGGCCTAATATCTTTGATCAAAAGTATTAATACCACAAAAACTGTGGAATTCGTCGCAGAATTTCGGGCCGTCCTAACATAAGGTTGAATGTAAAATTTTGTGACAAGCTGCATGGAATTCCGAGCTATGTATTCCTCCATTCCCTTGCCATAAAACTTAAGTGGTTGTGAACGTGACAGCTGGGACACTCTAGGTTGTTCTAGGAAAAGAAAACAGAGCCGAGACATCAGGGAAGTTTCGATTTTTCTGGAATTTCTGGATTTTTTTTTGCTCAGAGTGTCGCAGGACTTTCCACCAACCTAGAAAACTGCGTCGCCATTGCACCTTGCCCCCAGTCATTCAAACACATACTTCAGTCCCATCAGGCATAGTCTGCAAGGCTCCCAACGAAGTACCGCCTAAAAACCAGTTATAGTTTCGCACTTAGTCAGCCGTCGAGACAGCTGTAAATGAAAAAGAGGGTTTCACTTAATGTTGAAGGATTGAGCTAGGCAAATATCCACTGCAGTTTCACGTACAGCGCTCAGTCTTCACTATCGTTTTGCTACTATTGCTCTGTCTTCTTCAATATATGTATGCCTAATGGGGATCGGGTAAAGTAGCGGTAATTATATTGCATGAGGAGTCCTTTAAATGCCCCTACCCGAAGAGTTATAGGCGCCAGATCCTACTGCTTACTTTGGGACGCGCGACAATTAAACTCAATACTCAATTTGCATATAAAATCGTGGAGAATTTGGAGAGGATCTCTATCTTCTATAAGGACCCACTTGGCTCAGCTTCAGAAGGCACAATGCTTTCATTTTCCCCACATAAACTGGCAGCACAATTTCTCACTCTGAATGGAATGGAAGATGTTGTTGGTTCGATCTGACCGCTAAGTAGAAGAGAGGAATAGGGGGGGGGGGCATTTTGCACTCTCGCTACTTCCCGTCGATTTGTCGAGCCATCAAGTGAAAACCAGTGAAATCTCGTGAAGCCACGAGATGATATCAGCCAAAGTTCGTAGAGACCACCTGTCAATTCTTGTGAAGAGTACCTGTCAACTCTTGTAAAGCAATGAATACGACGATTGGAAGTAGCGAAAAGGAAACATGCCCCCACCAAGCCGAACTGCACCGTCGTTCCTTCAAGTGGCACATTCGAATCGATTCAATGTGCATGAAGGACCACTTTCTACGGAAACATCTCGACACTTG
>MU916398.1:1923-14264 GCA_036418165.1 Cooperia oncophora | reverse complement strand
TTTTGTTTCTGCGCTTTTCTACAAGAAAATTCTTTTAGGGATGGATGAAACAAAACATTTTATAGCGGTGTAGAATTTTCATAGCCTTCTGCCAACAGTTTATGTAGACAAGAACGTGACGGCATCTCTGTCTACTTTTGGTCATACACTCCACATCATCGACCATACCATCTAAAAAACTCGTCATTAGCAGGCGCGAAGTCTCACGCGACGTCCACTGGCGCGGCGAATTACGATTCTGTTGTCACATACGCGATTGCTGGATGTTGCTAGAAGGTCCTCAGCTAGAAAGGACCGATTTTGGTCAAGTGGACATGAAATATTGTTTCGACCCCATGAATTCAAGCGTAATGCCGTTAGTAGATGAAATTAGGTCGTTATTTCTAAAATGGATATTTTGTCATGAGCAAGTACTCCTCATCCCTGAGACGGAGTAGGCGTGGCTTTTGAGCATGGCATAGGACGGGTTTCTCGTGGGATACTTCAATTTGAAACAACTGCTATCTTGTTCTGTGTTAGATGTAGACATGATTACGACTGCTCCAAAATGACAATATCTCACGAAAACCTGGGCCGCCTGCTGTTTTAAATGGAATCAAGTAGCAGCCACCACCTACCCGATCTCAGGGATTTCGAGTATACGCATATTTGTATGAGCTTGGAATGGACTCAAATGCCTCCAGCACGTAATTCTGTCACGCACTTTTTGCTGCAAGCCGAATAGAGCAAAGAAATTGTGATAGAAGGAGCGATAATTAGCATAAAGATGGTTTATCAATCCATAACAATTACCAAACCATGAATACTTTGTTGAAGATTGACCTTTCATGTACGTGGTGAATGATATGAACGTTTTTTTTTCGTCTGATAGGATGTTTTTTTGAGACGTCATTCGAAAGCGCAGTGACTAACTGCGATCGGCAGGGTGAGGAGAGAAATGTTTCCAAAAACTGCAAACGGTTTTCAGAAAGAATTTTTTTCAGAAAGAAAAAGCAAAATTCCTCGTTCAACTCTGCTGTAGCAGACGCTTCTTTCAAAAGCTCCTCTCTCCTCCCACAGTAGAAAGGGATTTAATGAGGGATGGCTGTGACTCAAACTCGCTTGTGATTTTCGAATTCCTCAGTGAATTCGCAACGAAACTTATTTATTGAAACAGTAACTATTGAAGGGTACTTTGGACGCTTATCGAAAACGTCCATACGAGTCCTTACTATTATGCCTTTCCTTTTAGCGATGGCTTACATTTGAAGACAAGTGGTCCGGTCAAACTACAAGGAGTATGGCACGCCTAGCGCTAAGGAATATTGCGTCCCTGAGAAAGCTCTGCTTGTCACCTTTTTATAGCGTTGTTATAGCGCTCAACCAAGATACAACATGCCTACCCAGACGCCCACCGTACCGCCCGAACACACGTGGCCGCACCTCATAGTCTTATTGCCTCATTTACAAAGCATAGTTGATATGAAGCTGCTACGGTGCTGATGGATGTATCAACCATATAATGTACTTCGCCGCCGACGGCTTGGCGTGACAGGAGCTACATTTGGCGCGGTGCCAAACCCGTTCGCCACAGCTATTAAAGCGAGCAAGTGATATGACTGTATCATATCGTTCGTATTACTCGTTTTCTACCACTTTTTGTCGCATGCGCGCTTCAACAAGAAGGCAGAGAACGGCTTTGACAGCGTGACACACCCATGTGCTGACACGCCCAACAGCGAACCAATTATCATCACGTATCTACGACGAGCGAGCTGGGCACGATGCTGTCCAAATGCTTCGTCTGGTCAGCCGTATTCCGTGTACTCGTTCCAAAGTCGCAGCAAAGACCAAGGCTCTCGTAGACTTGTACGTAGTGGACTTTGCTTTCCCGTCATTTCCTCTTTGTGTAGCACGCTGGTACACATTTAAGATCGAACCCCAAATTATATTGTTCTAAAGAAGTTTCCCGTCGTCCCAAAGGAGGCGGTATTTTGCACCGCTGAGGACAATTTGCTCTAACAGGAACTCGATTAGTTTTCACTACCGTCACTTCCCTCCACATGTATTCACCTCGTGGTGCGATATCAGCAATCATTAAAGTGGCATCGAATGAGTTCCGAAGTCTTTCAGAGCAAGTGAATGATCATGATCCTACCGGCTGAGTGATGCCTAAAAGTCTCACATCTTACAATGCGCTACAGCAACTCTAAGAATAGTACAAACAGGGTACAGCATGTGAGGATGTGGGAAATGGCGGTCTGAGTACGACCCCCCTCGAGGAGGATCCAGCTAGACCCCCCCCCTGCTCTAACTGACAACCAGATGTTCACACGAAACGGCTTCCTAAAATGGAATCTGGATTTTCGAAAGGACTCTGCTCTAAAATCCAGGCAATAATAGGCTGTTTCAGCCTCATGCAATATGAGGCTGAACAACAGCCTCGCATTGCCTACAATTTCGTCTTAGGCAGCGTTCAGACTTGTAGCGCTACAGCGTAGCGCTACAGCGCCGCTTCGCAACGTACTGCTATTTCCAACATTAGGATGATTAGAGTTGCTTACAGAGAAAAGTGGGAAGGTTGCTGGAGTTTTCTTGAGAAATTCACGGAAAGGTGAGACTGATACAGCTGTGACTATCTGCTGACGGCCATCATTGAAGTTACATTCGTCCTATTTTTCTGTACTGCTTTTAAGCGAACAGTGTCCTTCTGCCTATTAAAAGCATTGTTCTCAAAAAACAACCAAAGAGTATCCGCACTAAAACTCATGCTTGCAATTGTACGTGGATGCCAAGAACTATTTCGTCTCGGAGTCAGCGTTAGCACACTGCAAGGCATAAGTGCAAAGCATCAGAGAATCAGAGAAACTCGCTGAAACGAAATAATTAAAGGTCAAAAAACGGAAAATAAAAAGCAAATTATCCCAGTCTTTCTGTATCAAAAAACTACATTAAATAGTTGATAAGTAGAAAACGGAGCTCACGTATCAGATAATATGAAAAGAGAAATGGTTGACCTACAGAAAGTGAATAAGAAACCATCCTTGGATTATGCGCGAATCTCTTTCAAATTGCCCAAATCTCTGCTGGATACAGGAAATAGGGGAAAAAAAAGGGAGATTTATGCCGGTTTTCGAGATTCCACAGCACAAGCTTGAAGTTTCTTGTCCGGTTTTTTTGGCCTAGGATAGTAAAAATGGCCTCATCTCCCACAACAGCACGCGAACTGTCTGTCACCAATGGTTACACAAGAACAAGAAGTTCCTTTATGGTTCTTCTGTCTCCGGTAAAAAAACATGCGTGCGTGTTTTTAGGTGGCGCGAGTACTCTTTGGGTGTTTTTTGCAGAAAATGCTCTTAATAGGACAGAAGGACACTGTTACGCTAAAAGCAGTACCAGAAAAATAGTGACTAATGGAGTAACTGTCAAGGATGGTCAGATAGTTACAGCTGTATCAGTCTCACCTTTCCGTGAATTTCTCAAGAAAACTCCAGCAACCTTCCCACTTTTCTCTGTAAGCAACTCTAATCAACCTAACGTTGGAAATTGCAGTACGTTGCGAAGCGGCGCTGTAAGTGCTACGCTGTAGCGCGACAAGTCTGAGCGCTGCCTTAGGATTCAAAATAAAACTCGTCGTTGCGACAACCATGTATGACATGCAACTCGTAACAAGGAACACAACCAAAACAGCGACTAATGGTGATCATTGATAAGCGGTGAAAAAATAGCCCCAAGGTCAGTGTGTCAGGCCCCAGATGTTCAATGAATGGTGACGGGGAAATCATGAAAACATGCACGACACAACAAAGCGAAACATGAAAAATAAAAAAATGCGGAAAAATGGATAACCAGGCGGCAGTATATCGTTCTATACTTGGCTATTATCGATCGCAACGTTGCGACCGCTTTCATTGGAAAAACGTCATTGGAGCGCGGTTGTTGGCCTGCCAACGTCCTGGGGTCTTTTCGGGGGGGGGGGGAAGGGTAATTGCAGCTTTTGAGGGAATGTTCGCAGCATGCAAATGTTCCTACTGTTGTTTTTCTACCTAGTTGCAATCTGAATGTTTCCCCGTTCGTGAAATATTTCGGATGGGTTTCGGATGAGCTAGGGGTAAATCGCGAGCGGGTTTTTATGCTTTACACGAGGATTACTTATTTCGAACGCAATTTCATCAGAACCAGAACCGTCTTCGGAGCGCCCCATCTTTTCTCTTTCCAACAAGCTCTACAGTTTTCACTGAAGACGCGCTAGATCAGGAGATATTTCAGATGGAGATATTTCACAAAAACTACCCTCTGAGCTACTCAAAAGTTCGACTCCTTGTGTGCCATTGTCAGGATACACCTTCGGAAACTTTAGTGTGCCTTCAAAACACATATTTCCCTTCAAATGAGTGAAAGAGGAGCTCGGCTATCACTGATCGATTTGGTCCGAGTGTGCGCCGTGCATTACGCTCCTACGCAGAGGTGGTGGAAAGGTGTAAATTCTGATTTCAGGTGCTTTTATCCATGCAAGCAGATGTTTGTTTAGGGTTTGGAAAGGACAATACGCACGAATCTGTTTGAGACGTATTATTTAGTCATCTACGTACTTACGAGTTCATGCTATTAACTGATATTTATTTATTATTTATTTATTTACCAGTCGGATCGCCCGGCTGTCGCCGGGCGCTCCTCCTTCTGTGACATGGCCCGGCTTCGCCGGGCCATGCGGATTTGCCGCGTGCTAAGTTACGGATCGTTGACACTGTTCAAAGGAATCTTCTGCATCAGCCAAGAACTGAAAAGCAGCGCTCGTTCCGTCAAGACGCAGAAGCAGCAGCAGCGCCCCCCCCCCGCATCACAGGAGGGGAGCCAGCCAGCGATCCGACTGGTACGTTCATAACCTACACGGGAATAATGGAGCCTGTTAGGTTAGCTGCTGAAGCAGCCTATGATTCATGCATTCTGTCGCCTTAAAGCGTCTTGCTTTGGAATGCACTCCCGCATTCAGCAGTGGAACGCGTTAAATGGCCCTCACTAAGGTTGTTGATGGAAGATAATTGTGGTAAGCGTGATTAAGTGAATTGATGCTGTTCATAACATCTCTGTAAACAAACCCCATGCATTTGGAATAGAGCTAGCTTAGCGGTCGTACATGATGTCGTTACTAATAAGCAGTGAGGAATGAGTTCTGTTGGAATCATTGAGATCGTTATACTTGAGTCATATCGATCGCATTGTTGTTGTGAGCGGTGAAGCGGATTTTCCCATGTTACCTTGTCACTTTTAGCTCCTATCACTTCCGTACCCGCCAATAACACTCCCGTCCCGTATCACTATCATATCACCCTGTATCGCCTCTCGGATCAGAGGTCCCACTGTTGCTGTAACCTGCGTTACGAATCTGATGACCCTCCCCTTCCGAGGCCGCTTACCGTATCTTATCAACTGTTATCACTTTCTGTCGCCCGCCAATAATGTTCCCGTCCCACACCCTATATCACCTCACGTATCTGAGGTCCCACTGTTGCTGTAACCTGCGTTACGAATTTGATGACCCCCCTTCCGAGGCCGCTTATCGTATCTTATCAACTGTTATCACTTTCTGTCACCCGCCAATAATGTTCCCGTCCCACACCCTATATCACCTCACGTATCTGAGGTCCCACTGTTGCTGTAACCTGCGTTACGAATTTGATGACCCTCCCCTTCCGAGGCCGCTTATCGTATCTTATCAACTGTTATCACTTTCTGTCACCCGCCAATAATGTTCCCGTCCCACACCCTATATCACCTCACGGATCTGAGGTCCCACTGTTCCTGTGAGCCGCACTGTGAATTTGGTAGTCCTTCTCTAGATGCCCATTTATAGAATTTATCAGCTGATATCACATCCTGTCACCTACCAATAATGTTTTCGTCCCACCCCTATTTCACTGCTCGGAACCAACGTCCCACTGCTGCTGCCACCGCGTTATGAATATGGTGACCTCCCCCTTTAACGCCTCTTATCCGTATCCTTATCAGCTGATATCACTTCCTCACCCACCAATTGTGTTCCCGTCATACCGCCTACATCACTTCTTGAAGAAATCAATGTCTCACGTTCATGGGACCGGCGCTATGAATTTCGTGACACACAGACAGACGCACACACAAACATACACACACACCAACAGACAAACTTAGCGGATTATATATAGTAGGATTCTTGCTATTCTTGCTATATTGCTAATCAATTTTTTATTATTTTGTAGTCCTCCTTACATCCGGGTCTTCTGCAGCTTTCCGTCCGTTCCATCAAACTTAGCAATGACACTTTTGTACTGTTTGATGCCTTAGCGAGCCTACTTTTGCGATACTCCCCACGTCCCCGCGGCCAAGTACGATCCCCTTTCTGGGGATTTCGCATGAAAAGAGGGCTGTTAAACGGAGCAGTTAAATCTGTAAAGAATACACTCATAATATTTTTTTAACATCTTGGCTTCCATAGCTCCACTCCCACTATCAACTGAAATGTCAAAGCATTGCCCGGCGCTGACTGACCCTTGAGATTACGACCCCCTCCCCAGCGGCCAAGTACGACCCCCCCTATGGGTTTCGCACAACGACGTGTACAAAACCTCGACCGTCTACATATAAGTGGCGCTGCGGGTATGTGACAAGAGGATCGTAATTTGCCGCGCTGCTGGGCGTCGCGTGCGACGTCCCGCCCGCAAAGGACGATGGTTTCAGGCAGTAGATGGCGACAACATGCAATTAAGGACTGTTGAGGAATGATGGTAGTTGTTTACTCTAAGTGATAGTAGTACTGAGCGATACCAGATCATTCCTGTATAAAAGACTGTTTGTCGAGTATGGTTCACTTTTCGTTCGGCTTCGCTTGGACATAATAAACGACTACGCTGCTCGCGGTGTGATACACAACATTGGCGATCAGGACTACCAGGACTCACCCGTACCAGAATCAGCCTATACCAAGACTACCAGGAACAAGATCTACCAGCCAAGGATCTCAAGATGCCAAAGTCCTCCGGAGACGCAATCCTGCCCCAGCCACACTTGAGGTACTCCTTCAGTCTATGCTTCAGCAGTTTCAATTTCAGCAGGAAGACCAGCTGAACAAGGAAATCCAGAAAG
Source organism: Cooperia oncophora (assembly GCA_036418165.1). Lineage (NCBI taxonomy): Eukaryota > Metazoa > Nematoda > Chromadorea > Rhabditida > Trichostrongylidae > Cooperia > Cooperia oncophora. Next base: position 7,163 of record MU916398.1, on the reverse strand, counting down.
TTCACAGCAGATGAAGAAGCCGGACTGACTTTCGACTATTGGTATAAAAGGTACGGCCCAATGATTCGAGAGTCGAGTGTGCCAGATAGCAAGAAGAGAGATCTTATTCTGTTGAAACTGGAGGATAGCGCATATCGCAGGTATGCAGATGATATTCTTCCGTTACAACCGCACGAGATTGACCTTCGATTCCACAGTAGCAAAGCTCCAGAAGTTATTCGCATCCAAGAAAACATTAATCCGACGACGATATGAGTGTCTGAAGATAACGTGCCCAGCTTTGACCGCAGACAACATACCGTTCCGAGAGTACGCCAACACGATCAAAAGGATGGACGAAGAAGCTTGCTTAAAGGAAATGGACTCCACGCGATGGACTTTGGCAGGTCTCAGGGGTCAAATTTGTTAGAACAGGTGGCCAATGAAGCACTAATCAAAAAAAAGTAGGAAAAAGGTGTGGAAGAGCGTGAAATAAGACCCTACGAAATTTAAGGCATGTGGACGAGTTTCGCAGACCTTTGGTGAGTTCTCCAATACACGTCGCCGGCTCGGAACCCCAGAAACTTAGCGTTTATCAATGCCAGCAAGCACTGACAACTGTTAACCAGTCGGGGCGGGATTAACAGGGAAGGAGGCGTCAGCTCAGCCTTGTTGACTCCGCCCTCGTCAATCAATACATTTCGAGCCGCCCCAAGAGTGGGATATCCGCTATGGTTGCGTACTCCGCGTTCGTTTTCTTGGTCACGGGAAAATAATTTTTTTCACTTTGATGGACGCGGAAGCTTGCTTTAAAGGAAATGGACTACACGGCGCTGAAGACTTTGCAGTTCGTCGCAGGTCTTCAGGACCCTTCACTCCAGGAAGTACGTCTTCGAATGCTGCGTAGGCTCGATACGCAAGCGGAAGACGCACCATTGACAATCGAAGATCTCGTTGCTGACTGTGAAAATTTCACAGCTTTGAAGATGGATAACGCCAATATGGGAACAAGCCATGACATCCATGCTGTTCAGAAAAAGGTCAAAATTGCTTCGGATGTGGAGGACCACATTTCAAGAGCGCTTGTCCACTTCTCAAACAGATCTCCAAGAAACCGAAAAGGCAGCACCACCGTCGTAAAAGGAAGCAATGCCGGAATGTCGCAACTTTTGCCCCTGAGAAAGCAAGAACATACGTCGATGTCGATGTCAGAGGACATCCTCTACATTCTACGTTTCCAACTCGACACTGGAGCAGATATCACGCTGATATCTCGTCGAACATGGAAAAAGCTCGGATCTCCACCCTTGGAATCCTGTAATATGCCAGTTAAACGGCAGCAAGACCGATTCGGTTGATTGGAAGCATTCTCCACAGACTTTCTCGTGAGGAGACGCGTACTATCGGAAACGAATTTATTCAGGACAATGTTATTGTACATCACCGGAAATACACAATCTTCACCTTCGGTTGGATTGCCCCTGTATTCAACCTTCCGTCATACAATGGAGTGTGCCAAAGCAATACCGCAACTGCTCGAATGTGTTTAGCGAGCGGAAACTGCCGAGCCCACAGTAGTTGCAGACCTGAAGAAGCGATACGCAGAAGTTTTCAGCTGCGAGCTTGGTCGATGCAAGAAAAGGAAAGCGAAGTTGTTCTTGAAGGAAAACACAATACCTGTTTTCAAAAGATGTCGCATTTCAGCCTTTATGCCTCCGATGCCAGAATTTGAGAGAGGATTGGATCGTTGTCTTCTACTGGTGTTAGATTTCCCAGTTGATCATCTCGTGGGCCGCTCCCGTCGTTGCAGTCAAGAAGAAGAATGGACAGATTCGTTTATGTGCCAACTTCTCAACAAGATTGAACGACGCCCTACCACTGCATCAGCATTCATCACCTCCTACAGAAAAGGTGTGCAGAAGGCTAAATAGAGGACAGAAATTCACACAAATCGACTTGGCAGATGCGTATCTGCAGGGAAAAAAGTTTCGAAGGATAGAATTCGAAGGCTGTGTTGACGATAAACACCCCAGCAGTGACCAGAAATTCGATTGGAAGACAGTCCAGAAGGGACGAAGAAATATCGAAGGTCACAAAGATATGCTCAATGAGAAAAATAATATGAGAAGCTAGTCCAAGTTTTCATCATGGAAAAACCAGGAGGGTCGAATCCGAGTACGGAAGCCGTATGGGCAAGAGAGTTCCGCCCTGGACAGAAGAAAAGGATTCCAGCTCACGTGAAGAACCGTCATGGTCAAGTCATGTATGACGTACTGACGGAAGATGGTCAGTTTTGGAGAAGACACGTCTACCAAATTCGACCAAGATCGAAAGGAATCACCAGCTGTAGAGCACAGATACCTGATGGGTCCATCTGTTTGAAGAAAAAATCCAAGAGAGAAGCTGAAAGAAGCCATAACACAACCTACCGCATTAAGATTAGACGACAATGCTGAAATCGACAGATGCCAGTCGCTGCCCCGCCGGCAGAGGCAAGCCAACGGAAAACGACACGACAGGGTCTCACCAGCCCGTCTTTCAATGGTGAACCAAGAATTGAAGACATATGATACATATTTCGTTAGGGCGGAGGTGTTGAGGAACTCGATGCCGTATCGTTGTCTCTAAAGTTGATAGCAGTATCTCGAGCGGACACCAGATCATTCCTGCTTTATAAAGACCTGTTGTCCGAAGTATGGTTCACTTTTCGTTCGGCTTCGCTTCGACATAATAAACGACTACGCTGCTCGCGGTGTGATACACAACAAGGACCAAAAACAGTAATGAGTGTCTCTACGATGACGGGCTTCTACATTGAGGTCGGTGCTTTCATTCGACAGGTGTAACAAACGAGTATCGCAAAACGCCGCGCCCAAACTGCGCGGTCCGTGGCGCGGGTGCGCGGCGAATTCGAGTCCTCTTTACCGTTCCCGGCGTTGTGTTTGCGCTTACCAACGGGCTGAAGTGAGGATCGTAATTTGCCGCGCTTGTTGGGCGTCGCGTGCCGAATCATCACCCTCAAAGGACGATCGTTTCAGGCCAGGATGCGATGGCCCACAACATGAACTTGAAGCGACGAAAACAGTACATGGCTGCTCTAACGATGGCTGGGTTCTCTAATGAAGTCTGGGGGTATGTGCAAGAGTCGTAATTCGCCCGCGCTGCTGGGCGTTCGCGTGCGACGTGTTCTGCAAAGGCGATGTTTCCAGGTAGTAGATCCCGGTGACAAAATCGCCACATTAAGACGAAAGCCTAGCTAAGATGACTGTCTACTGATGACGGGTCTACATGAAGCTTCGGTTGCTCATTCGACGCGAGTTAACTAAAACGAACGTTAATGAAGACGCCCCGCCATCGCCGCGTCTGGCGGTTGCGGACGAATTACGATCCTCTTTACACGTCTACCGAAGTCCGGTGCTCCATTCGACAGGTTAAAACGAGTTATGAAAACGCCGCGCCCATCGCCGCGCGTGGCGGTGCGGCGAATTACGATCCTCTTTACCGTCTCCCGGCGCTGTGGTCGTACCAACACCTCCCCTCCTGGAGGGAGATCGTAACGACCGGGTCATTTTCCGTGACTCAATGCTTCACCCTGCTGGGTAAACGTGTCGAACCACGTGTCAAGACAGGTCGGACGTGTTTCAACGGGAATGCGGCGTTTAGAACGTTAATAAAGTCGGACATAGCTCTGGAAGTTAACATTTCCAATTTCCACCGCTCTTTAGATTCTCACTTTAGCCTCCTTTGGAACATGTATATTGAGCACTAGATCAACAAAATGGATGCTCTGCTGTTCATGTCAACGTGCCGCTCTGTTTTGCATTCCGAAAACTGCAAAGTCACGGGATGGTTCGAGCTACATTGTCACGCCATTTCTTCGATTTTTCAATCCTGAGCTTTGAGGTGGGAGAACAAACTTCCGCGCAAGTGCGGTTGCAGAAGTGTTAAACAGGGGCTAATGCCGTTTGGACTCCAGAAATTTCGGCTCCGAGCTCATTTTAAAAGTGGCAAGATCACCAAATCCGCTAAAAACTTGTATATAGGGGTAATTCAACATCCTGATCACGAATATGACATTCATTTTTGGCGCTGGCGCTAATGGATGACACTACGGTTACCTGCGCTCTGCTAAGGCTGAGCCCAGGAGGTAATCGTAGTGTCCTCTCTTGGCGCCAGCGCCAAGAATGAGTGTCATACTCGTAATCAGGATGTTGAATTACCCCTATATACAAGTTTTTAGTGGATTTGGTGACTTAGGCAATTTGAAAATGAGCTCGAAGCCGAAATTTCTGGAGTCCAAACGGCATTAGCCTTAAACAGCACACTGCGCTCTGCACACATTTGCCCAAACAGATCTTGCGTTTGTGAGAACTATGTCGTCCCTATGAGACTATCGAGTCTACGAAAAAGTTGAGCTTAGTCCTTTCAATCACGTCAGCTTTTTGGTTTCTCTACGCTTACGTCTGTGACAGTGTCCTTGACGCATGCCCACGAGCTGTAACGCACGACGACGCGTTACAATTACAACATCGCTCCAAGGCTACACACGCGAAGGCAGCCGCTGACGGGCGCCATTCTTTCGTACAGATGCGGCTGTGTGCCATTGCGTACACTGCGGGGCTACAGTAACCTTACGCCCAGTTTTATTCAATGTCGAGGAGAGACTTCGTGGAAGATGCGTCTATATTCGAGCGGAGGGGGATACAGATTTTCAGATAGCTTCCCCTTCGTCACCATTCCCCAACAGGTCAAAGCACAAAGGGCCACGATAGCGGACTCTATGTGTTATTCTGTTAATATATGTGAAAAGATAGCGGTTATGTGATAATACGTGTACATACTGCGATTGCGCCATAGTCCATGATTGATTGCAGCTGCTTATTTTTGTGGAGCAGACTGGAATAAGAGAGCTCTTCATGATACAGCAAATGACATAACCTCGACAAAAATTTTCGAGTTACGAAAGTCAGGGGCGCAAACAATGAGAAGCCCTGCAAGTCTGCCGAGGGGACTGGTCACCATCACACGGAAACGGTGTATCTCTTCTTGGGAACGGTAAACATGTCCTGTAACGTTGCTGTGGTTTTTTACTACCGTTCTGCTAGACTCACTTCCTGGACCAGCGATTTGACGAGTGCCAAATTTATGATTTCGGCGAGAGGCGAAAGCGTGCGGCTGGATAAATCGGAGTTTGCCACGCTCCCCAAACAATATGGAGCGTGGAGAAACAGTGGGAGCATCCTTGGTTAGGAGGTGAATGT
>MU916397.1:3192-14266 GCA_036418165.1 Cooperia oncophora | reverse complement strand
AGCAGGAAAGGAGGGTACCCTATAACGCCCTATTGAGCAACAACTTTACGTCCCAAACGCCTTCCTTGCCCGCCCGCCCACAAACGGACGACCGTTTCTGACGCTCGTATTCATTCATTTGCTGAGCAAATTATGAAGCAAAGGGATTGGTATGAAGCGGTGTGATGCTGCATGCATACATGGGTACACATATGCAGCCGTATCTTCGGTAGCGGTGATTGGCAAGATGCCTACGGGAAACTCGTCCGAAATCGATTTACAAGTCACTGAGAACGGAGGCTTTTTCTTCGCAGGATTTTGACCGTTTCACTCCGTTCTTTCGCCATTTCCCCACTATACAGCGCCCTACTAGCATTTTAGGCTAAGTAGGAAACCATCGTGCCAACTGCATTTAAGGGCTCTCCTCTTCTATACCCTGTTATCGTAAGTATCTTATCAGCTTTCAAGGTAGACTCGAATTTTGGGACAGACAAGCAGATAGACATAGCAATTGTATATAGTAGAATCCTTGGGATGCACTGAGTATCCTCATTACCACAAGGAATAGTATAGACACTTGCAATCGTATGTGGATCGTACAATGAATTGCGCGACCAGCCAGTGTACCCAATTTCTTCCACTCGCGCGAATCCGGTGCAAACAATCAAAAATGATGCAAGGCTCTGTTAGTGTGGACGATATCCCTCCTAGTTTTCAAGCGCAGCTCTCCAGCTGCGTGCGGCACCATTTGCCTCTACTCCGTCTTTGCCCTACTCATGAAATATACAAATCTAAACAATGTGTTGCACGCTTTCGCATTGCTGCCTCTTCTGTAGCCGTTAAAGGAGCAGTCCACGTCTAGAACAGTGGGGGTTGCTTCCTTCGCAATCTATGGGTTCTTATTCGAAAGTGTCTCCAACTCAGATATAATTATTAACACTTCAGTCAAAGCGCACTGTGTCGGCCCCCCTATTCTTGCACGGGCAGTTCGGCGACGGAAGTAGGGAGGGGGAGGAGGATTTTGCACTTTTGCTAGTTCTCATCGACGTGTCGACCCATCTAAAGAGCCATTTTGTGAGCTCATAAGAGTTAGGAAGTTTCACATGATGGCTAGACGACCTTGCTCCAGCTTCATAATGGTTCACAGGTTCCATCTGAGAGGGCTTGTAAGTCGAAATACATAATGAAGCAGCGAGAGTGCAAAGTGCCCTTCCCCGTCGCCCAGCTGCGCCTTTTGCACTTCTGCAAATGGCCTTCTAACCGAACTCCTATGTGGGGGGAAAAGTCTTCGTTTATCCCACTCCGCCTACAATCGTTGCTGTGAGGATTTTTACTTGACCTGGTGGCGTGCACTTTAATTCATTCCTCCATAGCTGGTTCTCAACCTCCCCTCATATAGGTCTTCTGCCCGTGCGTCTGCGTCTAACAAGTTCTCTCGAGCATATCTCTGTCGTTTACTTTTTTGCTGCCATACTATGAGTAGCGATTCGTTCATAGATAAGACAGTTCATCATAAGGAGAGAGAATACCTGTTGACTCCTGTTTCACTAAGCTGAGTTTAGCTCTCATGAAGAAATTGTTTTCTCAAATGAATACGATTAGAGAACAGAGTGATAAAACGTCTGACGTCGGCCACCCCACCCTCCCCTAAGGTATGCGCCGCTAATGCGGCTCATGTGAAGATTAGTGCTGACATTTGACTGACATTTGACTGATACAGTAAGTGGGGGAGAAGAGAGGAAAATGATATTCTAGGTACTCCTTGTCCCTGAAACGGATCAGGTGTGGCACTAGAACGCTGCACAGAATGGCTTTTTGGTGACATATCTCAGCTCTTAAGACAACTGCCATCTTGTTCTATGTTCGACAGAGAAATAACTACGATTGTTCTGAAGCTGTTCTGGTTTGATAAAGTTTGAAAAGCCCTCAGCCTCACGGTTTACTGGCACCGGTAGCGCAATGAATAACACAACCGCCTGGCGGGAGATGCGGGTTCAAGTCCCGTCCGGGTCTGCCAATATTTTTGCCAATATCTCAGAACTCTTGCTACTGCTCGTGTCAAAATGTAAATATTTATACCAGTTAATAGAATCCTAAGCCATCAAGAACTTGTTCGACATAAGTGCGATTGAGGGTTGACTTTGAACATGCTTGTGTGAGTGTACCTTCGGCCAGTGCCACAGTTTTGCCGAGACAAGCTCTTATTGGGTAGACATGCGCGTCGCAAGTGCTAACTTTTGAAGGTTCTAACGGAAGAGTATGGCTATATGGCTTCGCTATTGCGACTACTCGTTCCTGAGCCTGTACTTCGCAACCATGTTCCCTCGGTTTACTGCCCTCGTATAAATTACCGTATAAGTATCATCAAGTGATGTAAACAAACTTTTCCTACGTCTCGTAGTTCCTTGTGTCTGAGGTTCTTAGGATAAATCCTCAGTGATTTGAGAGTCACATACCACTTATATAACTCTAGTGCTAGTCGGAGAGAGAAGAAAAGAATAAAATTACTGACATCGAGCGATCCTTTTTGGGATGTGCCACGCATTCCACCTCTATCCACGACCGTAGTCACATTCGAATGCAAGTAGATCTATGCGGAGCAGCTTAAGTACAAGTAAGCTTCTTTCCATGAGAAGCTATACTACCTATTATGCACCCCAGATAGGTGGAAAGTTCTCTTCACTTACTTAGGGGAGAGCGGATCCAAGATGTGGAGCTGAGCGCGCGGAAAGCAGCGCCACTTGCCCTTACATCATCTCAGCATTGGGCAGCCATGGAAGTGGTCCAATCTCCTTTTCCCTTTCCGCCACTCCACCCTCAGGTCCGCAATGTAGCACAGGCACACGCAAAATATCTGCGAATTATTCGCACAGTACCACTTCTGACCCCACTCCATATCTACTCCTTTTTCTTTTTGAAAACGTTATCAGATTATGGCCGATTCGGTGACTTTCACGTGGTACACTGTCTTGGAGTTATCAGAGATTATTGTTTTCAGAGTACTTATAAGCTCTGGAAACATCTGGACCACCATTGCACTCTGATCAGCTGAAAGAACTCTCTGTTTCCTCACGACGACAGCTCTCGATCACGTGTCTCAAAGTGACATTTCATTGGTTGAGCGAACTGAGCTAACTCACGCAAAAGACCCAAGCGATTGCCCCTCCACCGACAGCTAGTTTTCAGTCATCCTCATTGACCTCCATCGCTCGTCCTACGCGCATTGCGGGCGCAGATCTCGAAAGTTCGTGGCGGTGTGGTGCCATGAAGTTCGCCGCTGCAGTCCTTTTTTCTATATTCTTAACTTTGCTTGTTTAACTCTACTATTTCTGTCCTAACAAGCTCGTGTTGTATGTATCATCTCGATTTTGAGACTCCATTTCTGCGATAGCTTTCGGATTTCTCGGTGATTTTCTTCGGGCGCCTGATTCTTCCCGATCATATGAAATATTAGGTTGTCGCATAAGTTCTTATACACGTGTTTGATCCTCTCCTATTTCGTTCGCATGGATGTTGGTATTACGTCATCACGTGTGCGTGACGTGTACATTATACTCTTTCATTACACTAGTTATCATTTGCAATACACAATGTCGCACAATTTGCACTGTGACAAAATGTACCTGCGCCACTGCCTGGTTTTACTTCACGATTCACAAAAGAAGTTCCACTTTCTCAACTCGATGATCACTGGAGATGAGAAGTGGGTCCTCTACGATAACCCTGTGAGGAAGCGGCAGTGGGTCGACAAAGGAGAACAGCCAGAAGCCACCCCAAAGGCCGACCTTCACCCAAAAGGTTCTCCTGTCCTGTTGGTGGTCCAGAAGAGGCATGGAGTACTGGGAGCTGCTGGAGAAGGGACAGACGATTGACGCTTCCACATACGTGACCCAGCTGCGGAAATTGAAAGATCACGTCGACCGTACTCGTGGAAGGAATGCGGAAATCTACTTCCACCATGACAACGCCCGACCTCACACTGCAAAGGCGACCCAGGCCGAGCTGGAGAAGTACGGATGGCTGATGGTCGCCCACCCTCCCTACAGCCCTGACCTCGCTCCTTCTGACTACTGGCTGTTCAGCCACCTGCAGCGCTATCTGGACGGAAAAAAGTTCGAAACAAAGGATCAGGTCAGAAAGGCGCTCGACGACTTCTTCAAGTCCCAGCCTCCGTCGTTCTGGAAGGATGGAATCGACAAGCTGCCTGAGCGCTGGCGTCGAGTAGTGAATGGTGATGGTGCATACCTCTAATCTCCAGGCTGGTTCGTTTTTGAGATATTTACAAAAAAGTCGTGTATAAGAACTTATGCGACAACCTAATAGCGCAAATCTCCCCTTTAATGATGTGCGCAGGTCCATAGCCGACTCGGGTGTGCACCATTCTTTCGGCAAACTGCGTGGAAGGTCCACCAGGAGCTTCTGGCGAAAGAGGAGCTAAGTAGGGTGGGGTTTTCCGGTAATTCGCTGGCTCCTCCGATAAGTTCCTTCTAACTGGTATCAACTCACAGGTGAAACCCGTAAAGGATTGCAAAGCTAACCTGGAATGTGGTACAACTGGGCTCTTTGGTGGCAATATTTTTAGTTCTTAGGGAGGCAGTCTGTACAAGTTTTGCTGAGTACGAGGTGATTCCGCCAAACTGGTATGCTCACAGAGAGGTTCAAACTTCAAACTCATTTGACCAGCCTCCACTTCCTGGTCAGCACAGGATAAGGCAGGATATGATAAAGATTTTAGCGATGAATGTGGCGTGATAGGGAATAAACTGATTTCGTTATACTAACAAGTAAGAGCTCCTGTGAATTCGCATTCTCTTCGCCGTACTCTTGTATAATTCTCGTCACTAAAGAAATCTTATTAGGGACGCTACCGCACAGTGACTCATACATTGTTAACACCTCGCCGCATTAGCTTTTCATTTGATTGCATTTGAGTGCATGACATGTGACCTCGATTTTCCTGAAGCAAGGAGGTTTTCTGAGGGCTCGTTTTCAGCGCTTCTCAAAATGGGTCACCAGGTCGGATGTAACTGTCTCCGTCATGGCATTTCACTTGTTTCAAGTTTTATTGCCTATCTAATGGTATACATTAGTTCGTGCTCTCGAAAATGACGTGAAACAACCGTTGACGAATCCAGAATTAGAGTCTTTGTTGGTCATGTAATGTGTTAGTTTTTGTGTGCAGCCGAATACATCATCATCATCATAGCACGGGATCTGAAATCTTGTTGAGCGAGCCCATAAACATGGTAACAAAGTAAATGTGGCACAAAAACAGTACTTCAGATTGGGCCACAAAATCACCTCAAGATTTTTTCTTACCGCGACAATAGGACCAGCTCATTCGACTTGGCAATCTTCAGCACGAATAGGAGCTTCGAGACGTCTCATAGTCTTCTGTTGTAATAAGCAGTGCTTTCCGAGAAACCTCGTCATCAGACTCTCTCTCTCCTGGCAGGTTTTCCGGCGAATCAGAACGACTGGTGATTTGGGAACACTGTTCGCGGCGTCAATTCTCCTTTAATCTTTACTCTTTCATCGACTGAGAAAAGGATTTCCGCATTGATCTTTCATCCTTAGACATATCCTTTCAGAATCCTCTCAGATGTAGACTTTTTGACCGATCCTGATGTTTGCTTGTTGTTTCTCGAGAGCGTTTGTATCTTAAACACAGATTTCAGCCAAAAGCATCAGCAGCTACCAACCAGAACCGATTAGACTCTCTTAGCTTTGTGGTTTGTTCTGGCAGGAATGGGAGTTTCTGGGAGTCGAACTTGTCATCTCTAATGGAAAGCTTTTCGTGGTGGGGTGAAAGGCATTTGGGAACACGGTACAAAACTGTGTCTTCCTCTCAAAATGCTGTCATGCCTGTCAGCGACCTCATAACGTCTCCCTGTAGCGATGCTGCTGTAGCTGCTCATGAATGTTTCTTTTGATTACGGAGACATTCATTTCAGTAGCCATACTCTCATGCTTTCTCGTGACGTCGCCTTAATTTTTTTCTTTATGATTTTCCACAGCTGGGGAATGGGGGAAAACTGATCAAGGTTTCCCTTCGACTGTACGCGAAGTACGCTTCAAAAGCGATGGTTCGTGGGGAGTTGAAGTGGCGAGCGATGACGAAAACCATTCCACTAGAGGAAGCGTTCACTGAATGCGGCGTGAAGTGGAAAAGTATTCAGCGCTTTTTGACAACTGGCGGCTAGGAGATAATAAAGCTAATAAACATGTAGGAGTATAGTTCAAGAGAACCGATCAACAATGATCGTACTAAAAGCGAAACTAATGAAAACAAGATTCACGAATATACAGTTTTCTAACGTTTTCACTTTTTCGGTGCCCTGTATGGGGATTTTGCACAGTGTACACATCCTGCTGTGTGGAATGGCCGTGTCAGCATCACACCTTTTCCGAAGGAAGATCACAGTATGAATCCCAGCGCAAAATGACGCTGGGAGTTGTTGCCAAGACAAAAATCGCCTGCATGTCACCCACTCATGCCTTTCTTACTGCCCATAAACTAAATCTTTCCCATTTGAAGACTATTTTTGATGGGTTTCAGATAGATTAATGGTAAATCTCATGCGAGTTTTTATGCGTTGGACGGCGAAGACTTCTTTCTACTGAGTCTTGATAAAAACATCTCCACAAAGCACAATATTTCCTCTTTCCGAGAAGTGCTGCACTTTTCTGGAAAACCCGCTAATCTTGAAGACCTGGATGGGTTTTTTGATGGGCGGAATTCAAAGCCACTCAAAAACTCGATTCTTTCTGTACTATTGTAAGAATAATTGTTCGAAAACCTCACTACTTTAAAACACATACCTGTTGGGAACAGAGTGAAAGCAGAGCTTGATTATTATTGATCGATTTTGTAAGAGTATGCACCGTGCCTTATGCTCCCATGCAGACATGGTGGCAAGTTACTACTTCTAGTAGTAACTAATTTTTGTTCATCCAAGCAGATGTTTTCATTTAGTTTGGAAAGGTTGATATGAAAGAACCTATTTGGGTTGTGTTGTTTTGACACTACATGTTTAATAATTTATGCTAACTCTTGATATTATATGGTAAATACTCTAATCTTTTGTAGTCTCCCACGTATCCGGCGTCTCTTTAGTGCTGGTTAATCTCCAGAAAGCTTAGCGATGACACTTTTGCACTGTCACGACCCGCGCCTACGACTCCCGCCCCTCCTCAGCGGGCAAGTACGACACCCTCGATGGGTTTCCCACAGGATGCTGTATCCTGATCTTGCAGCAGTACATATATAAGGAACTCTCCAAGTCACAGCTGTCACCGGTTCCTGGATGGTCTCGAAGATTGAACATATTTAGGTTGGTCACCCCCTGTTATGATTGTCTGATGCTCTGTCTTGACCACAAATTTCAATAGGGTGATGGAGACGTTTTTCGGGTGGCCGTAGACTGCTAAGGAGCTTCCCATGCTCTGAAGGAAAAGATCTCATCGGAAAATACGTCACTGAAACGTCATCAAGGCCTTCTCATAACTTTAGGATGGGCTGAAACTTAGCAATTCACAGTAATCATCGAGGGCCTCAATTGAGGTTAATGGGTGACACTTTTATTGAAGTGACCTAACGTTCTGAGTGAATCGTCGTCCTTGAAGGCTAAAAGGTCCAGGTCCATGCTTCGAGCCACGAAGTTCTTTATCCTTTCTGGCGGTTCAGGCATCATGTCAAGAGCTTCGAAAAGAAAATCCAAACATTATGAGGGACAAGTTTGCTAGGGGTTTCACTTTCAGGCGGAACCCTGTGCGACGATCGGGCCAGTGCGCCAGTGTCAGTCGAACAAGACCTTGTGGTTTCCAGTGGCTAGGGAATTCCTTTTGAGTACACAAAGTAGTTCCTTTTTCGTGTCATCGTCATACTAGCTGTAGCTGCCCTACACTGTCTTTTATGGCACATGTCGTAAAGCGGTAATCACATAGAATCATACCCATGTTTTGCTTAACTTTTGCAAAGGCGGTGAACAGGAAAAGTGGCCGGAAACACAAAATGTGAGGCGTTACCATAACCAACCGCTCACGTTACACTTTCGGCTCGCCTTCCTGCGTTTTATCTTTTCTCAATCCAGACTCCATTAGTTCGTAGTGGCCTGAATGTTATGGCCTGGTGGTGAAAGTAGCGAAAAAGTTCAGAGAAAAATGCTCTGAATGTTCGTCAGTGTTTAGTCTGGAAACTCGAGCTCAGGAAAAGTCAACATTAGGGGTAGTGTGTATGTATTGAGAAGGTCCTTCTTGTAAGTTTGACTTCCTGAGCATTTTAGGCTTTATCAGTTGAGAAGTAAACATTAAAGAAGGATCAAGTGCCCGCCGATACTCAGTTGCTTTTGGGATGCGGCACGCATTCCACTTCCATTCAGAATCGTAGTGGCTTATTGAATGCGATGTGGCCTATACAATGACTTGCGGAAGCCAGCCGATGTACAAGTCAGTGCTTTTAATCGCTCGGACGAATCTGGTACCGATTTACCGTAACTGGAGGGTTGTTGGTATAGGCCTGAACCGGTCCGGGATTCGATATCCGAACAGTTGGCATGGTAAGCGTGCCACTTGACTACACCACCTCCGCCTGTGAAATAGACACTGATAGGTAATGTGATCAAACTTACGTTTATATACAGTCCTTCTTCCTTGGACACTTACACTGCCACGATATAAAAAACTTGTGGCTGGAAGTGATGATAGTGAATAAGAACTGACCTTAGGTAAACAGAAAAGCAAGCAGCAACGGAAGATAATTGGCAGTTATTTGATGAGTTCGAAGTAGAAATGAAGGGGAATGCAAGCACTACGGTGTTACATCATTGAAGAGCGAATAGCGTTTATTATAGCTTGATCCGTTGTATATAGGGTGCCGCGCAATGTGCATGGAAGCACCATTTGGTTTGATGTATGTCTGATATTTGTTCAGACTCAAGATTGGCAGAGTCAGCTGTTTTTGAACCCGTAAGTGTGTGGGAAAGCGCTGTTCAGGAGGAAAATACCACAAATGCCGTAACAGATGACGTCATCGTGACGCTTCACAGCAGGTGAAATGTATCAAAAAGTTGTTTCTAGGCAGGAGTGGGCAGTCAAAAAAAACTGATTAACTGCTACATGGATCAACCCACTCGCACGAACCGTCTGTTAGATAATCTGAGGAAGATTCCATGAAACGCACGTCGCCTCTGGGGGAACTTCTTTCGCATAAATTAGGGAGGCATGTTATACACAGTGGGATATAGGAACTACATGGTGGTATTAAAGTAGTAAATAAACCGAAAAGTTTGAATTCGGATGTCTCCAAGTGAACCTGATACAAATGCATATGAGCTTGACGATTTCTCATAGAACTGAAATTAATTTTCCTTGTCACATTGCAAAAAAAGCAATTCGTGCTCACAAAGAAGAAAACCAGGCGCAGTCCGGCGGCGGGGAGAGGGACGGTATTTAGCACTTTCGCTGTTTCGCTAGTTCCGGTTCACAAATCTGAAGCTGGTGAAACCCACGAACTCATGAGAAACCGGAGCAAGCTCGCAGAGCCGCCAGTGGTATTTGTATGGTATTTTACTTCTTCACAAGAGTTTGTGGGGATCCGGTACAGGTGGCCTCCACAAACTTCAGGGGGTATCTTTAGGTGGTTTGACACTATTTCACAGGCCTCCACTTGATGGCTCAACACGCCAACGGAAATTAGTAAAAGTGCAAAGTCCCCCATCGCCTAAGTATGCCAAGAAGCAGAAAATTCTTTGAGAAGTGCACTTTTCGCAGTTTGTGTTGAACATGAGAAACAGCTCATCCCAACTCTACGCTTGGCACATGTTTCTACGCAGGTTCAAAATTGGGGCTACTTTTTTGTACATGATTTTATGGCTCAAGCGAACCTCTTAGTCAGTACCATCTTTTACAATGTCTACCAACATGACGTAGTGGGTGGAAATACAATGCAAATCGATATAACAAATAGAAAATTCGCTTCTTCCTTGAAAAAACCTTGGAAGTCGTTGAGAATAATCAAATAACAATTGTACTAGTAAGATGGTTGGCTATCAGTTGCTGTTGCTGTCGCTGCAGCGTCGTTGATCAAAATAACTGATAGAAAGCCGCCATTATCACTCTCGCCAATCAGCTTGGAACGCCACGCAGAAACGTTTTTTTTTTCTCTGCGGATATACTTCAGCTATTTATTCACAGCGAGACCCTTCTGCTTTTCATTTTTTGCCTGATATCTTCTCTCATCTATTTGTCGCTGGTAGGGGGTGACATAAGCTCCCCTTTGCATGCATTTGCGTGTTTCTTTCGAATTTCGTGCGGTTCTGTGAGACCTATATTTGAAATGAGCTAGTCAAAAGCGGACATTTCTAATTTTCAACTTATTTCGGATGCTGGGGAAAGTTCCGGAAAACTCCCATCCTCAAGATCACATCCTTTTTATAAGTTTCCCAGATGGAGAAAAAGGTACGTAGCGCCAGCGAATCAGGAAAAACCGAGAAAAGTCAACAACCGGGAAAAACTTCTTTCAGCCCCACCAATTTCTCTTTGAGGCAAACACAACCCCTCCCTCCTCTCCCAACAACGAGCAAATACGACCACCCCCTCTCTAATAGCGTCCGTGAAACAGTAAAAATTAACTATCAAAAAAATTTGCTCGGACCAAATACGACCCCTTTCTGGGGATTCCTCAACGTACGACGTGTATATATGTAGCTCACTCTTTTTAGGTGACGCTGGAAAAATGCTTTCGAAGGTGCAAGGTCCAGTGAGATCGTGTCTTTGAGTGGATTTTGGAATATGTGATCCCATTTGTCTTGAGTCATTTTAACAGAACTTTCCAGATGCTTTTATTCTTCCAAGTTTTTTTTCTTAACCTCGATAGCTTGCCATAAGGGAGCCATCTGGCGAATCCACTGGTTTTCACTCTGTTGTCTTCTCTATACCCTATAATTCCATTAACACTGTCATTCAAGAAATCAATCTCTTCAACCTCCCTCCTGCTTCTTTTTTATGGATCTTTTCTGTGTTAAAGCATGAACAGGTGATCGGCCGTTATGAAATCCTTCATGGTCCACTATGCACTTGTTTTTTACTCGACGTC
>MU916395.1:0-10380 GCA_036418165.1 Cooperia oncophora | reverse complement strand
TAGCGCTTTTGCGAAACAGGGGTGAATAATCGTTTTCTGGAGGGTTCGAAGAAGGAAAAACACAAGATACAACAGTGAATGCACGGTTTGTGATGAACTGTTTCCAGTCATATTCAATTTCAATGAGAAGGTTGGATCACGAGTACGAAACAACCAGAGATTTTCCTGCTGCTGCACTGTGAGGAATGGATAGTAACTAGCAGGCTTTATTAGGAGAAGCAAAAATTAATAGAAGCATCTCGAGCACGCATATTCTAATCACCAAAAAGCTGAGCTTGCTCAATATGCACGATAAAATTATCGCAAACATGCGAGTAGGCACTGTAGACAACAGAAGGTAGCCGCTATGTCATGACAAAAAAAAACCAAAGTTAATCATGTTGGGCAAAGCAGCGTTTTGAAATGTGATCCCATTTTGCATAAGACCTAGCTTCAAAAGTAGTAGCAGTAGTATCAGTTTGAATAACCTCTAAGATTGCTTAAAGTTGTGAGTGACCAGTAAGAAGGTAACGAAGGCGAGCAGCTGAGGTGACAGTCAATGGTTCAGTGTGGAAGGAAGACGATGAAGGAATCGCTGAGACTCTATGAAGATGATTGCAAAGTAAACAAGGAACGAGGTGTAAGAAATGGCCTTCTGAGGAAGAGGATGAGGAAGGAAGAGAAGAAAAATAAGACCGCATCGTCAAATATCCCCGAAACGTGAAATCTAACCTAACACTTTAGCTTATCCTTGGCTCTATTCACCCTTTACTGCCCCACTTTTCACAATCGCGGCCAGAATTCGATCGAAACTTTTCCCCGCTACTAGTGGATAGATCGGCTGGCACTTTGTTCCCCCCCCCCCTGGGGTAGACTGACATTCTGAATACGAAAGGGACATCCACTTGGTTGAAAACCGCCTGGCACTCGCGCGACAGACCGGTGACAAAACACATCACTAAATCAATTGTATTGGAAATTTCGGTCTAAGAGCACGTGGAAAACGGAAAGTTGAGCTACCTCATCGCTTTCGACCCACACAATATTCCTGCATTGCGTGATTTCTCAAATAGTCAATAAATTTTGATTTTCAATGAATTTCCTTTGTTCCCAGGGATATTTTGATCATTTCAACGCGAATATCACACTGGCAGGGCATAAAGAACCATGTACATCAGGCTATTGGTGGATCTGATCCTTTCGAATCGAAATCGTAATCGAGGAGACGAACTTCTGGCCAGCCTACCGGAGAATGCAAATTTCGAGCAAAATCCGGCCTGAATTCCGAGTAGTGGGGCAGTTAAACGAAAACCGTGCCCTATCACCTCTTCCCCTACTTCTTCTTACTCAAGCTGCTATTCCAGGTTGGAACGAAAAACAGATTGAGTGACAACGAACAAATGAACGGCAGTGGAAAACAAGATTGCCGCGAGTGACAGACCAAATGGACAACAAGTGACAAGTATAGTCAACTTTACCCACCTGTAATGTAGTACGCAGTAACTCGAAGCATTGTAGGTAAGCCATAATGCCGCTGTCCATATTGTTGTTCCCAAACGGTTTCCAACTACCAGACGCGAATAACGGATACTTAACTTCTTCACCAGTAGCTCTGAATTCTCAGATTATTCGTTATCATTTTAAATTACACTGACTCAAAAAAACTCTTGGTTGCAGCGGATGAGGGGGCGTCTCAAGCGTGATGCGTTTCGGGCATTCGCGCCACATTGTTCCATCGTTATTGAGCAGCGCTGCTTACAACGCTGTGTCAGATCGCACTTCACACTCGTCTTTACACCCAACTGATTATTGAAGCTTACCTGCCTTCAGGAACTGGTGAAGATCCGCGGTTTGTGTGCCGCGTCAAACCCTGACACGCCCCCTTTATCCGCAGCGATCAAGATATACCATCATACTTACCGTTTGTAGAGAATACATGAATGACTACACATAGTTATCAGCTTGAAATTATCTCTCTTAACACACGCACGTTGCATCAACACCTAAATGAAAAAGAGTTATGAATACAGTCCCTTAATGATTACGCAATGAAGTACCGGTTAAAACGACCAAAAAAAACTGCTTCTTACGCACATCTAACAGCAGAAGTAGCTGTCCCCATGCGGCATTTATCTCCGGCCAATCGACGAGTCGATCTGGCAGTCGCCCAAGCCGAAAACCGTTTATCTCTCCTATAACACGTCACATAAAGGAGGATACAAAACGAGATCACTTTCTGCCTGGCTTGATGCCTTCAAAGAACGTTCATGATGCACACACACACACACACACACACACACACACACACACACACACACACACACACACACACACACACACACACACTCTCTCTCTCTCTCTCTCTCTCTCTCTCTCTCTCTCTCTCTCTAATCTACACAGTTTATCACACAAACTACAACGCAAAACATTGCTGTATGAAGAAATTAAAAATGTTACACGCCTACAGGGACGTCTAATCAGGGTCAAGGAGACCACGGGAGGGACAACGCCACTCGATGAAATTAGTTTTTGACCTTGTCAAATGTCCATACGCTCGTTCTTTCGCCTTCTACAAGGGTTCTCAGCTCACACAGCAACTCAGACTCAGGTTCAAACGCTTTTCTGACAGCAGTCTGCGCAGTCGGTTTAAGATGTTTTGGGGCAGCAAATGGTACTCCGCGAAGTTTTTTAGGTCACCTTATGGGGATTTGTAAACTCCTGCAACCAAAGTGGCTCATTTTTACAATCTCGCTTTTACAATCTCTCACAGTAATTTACAAGACATAGCAAGGTGTAAACTGCTAATTTGTGAACCAGCTAAATTGCAAAATATCCTTCCCAAGCGGAGCAGCGCCAGCAATACTTCGGCACACTCTCCTTTCTGCGGTCATCGATAGCTAAGAAGCAGGGACAACTGACTGCTTCAGAAAGAAACAGTCGTATTAGTACGAGGGCCCACTTCGACGATGGGGCATTTCGCACTTCAGCTTCTTCACTAGTTCGTTTACGATTCTCACTCTGGTGGGACCTGTGGAGCTGGAGCAAGCTCGTCGAGCCACCCTAGTGGAACGTGTCAACTTTTGTAAGCTCACGAAATTGCTCTCTAGATGGTTGGTACGTCGATGGGAAGAATAAAAAGAGCAAAGTTCCCCTCCTAACCGCCGTCGTTGAAATGCGCCTAGTACAAGTACTGAACCGCCCAATTATCCAATTAGGGGCCCATTTCCTCAAACAAAAGCATGTTCCGTTCGGCTCCTAAGTGTTGAAAAAAAGAATGGAATGATAAGCACCCAAGACGGAAAACAAGAAATCACGGCTATGGCTGGATGGGGCCTGAACAAGGAATGGAGAAAAGTTTGAAAAACAAGTTTCATCTGTCGATTGCTTTGCGAGAACAAACAATCTCAAACCTGCTAAAGAAATGTGATCGTTGTTCAGCTAAGCGTGGAATCGTCTAAATGCACAGCTGTGGTTTTTGGTGGTTGGTTTCTTGGGGGAGGTAAGGTGGCTTTTGTTTTTAGGTATCACGACATCTGACAGTTATAAAGTTCCTCTTTTCTCTGACTCTTTTTTTTCTTTCCTCCTTTGCCTCCTATCAAAAGCTCATCTAAAAGACGCGATGAGAAAATGAATTTCGAAATATGAATGACAGATACCTTTTGACCTCTGATCGATAGTTCTTGAACCCATGTGAGGAAGGAAAGAAAAGGAGGAAGGAATAAGAAAAATGAAAGGAGGAGTGAGACTTCAAAGTGACAGATATCCTGAGACCTGCTCATGAAGTCTCTTTCCATATTCGATAGACTCGAGGTGAGGGGGAGGGGTAAGGGTGGCCTCAAAAGTGACGGCAAAGCTTTCGGTGGGATACTTGGGACAAATACAGTTATGAATTTTTTTCATCACGAAACAGGACGATACTTGTCTCAAATGGGAAAGATCTCACTGGAAAGGCATTTTACGCCATGCTAACCTGAGATGTTTAGTCACACACTCCTCATTTTCGAGACACGGAGTATATGTCCTTGAACGTGTTTCAAGGTCTTGTTCGCTGCGAGTGCTGAGGCGTGTCAGGAAGGCTGGGTTTGGCGCGGCGCCAGCTTCTTCTCCACCAACTGTTTAAGCGGGGTCCAAAACGCCTATCGCAGCGAACAAGACTGTACTATTATTTTACTCTACAATATTTGTACGGCTTCATCTGTCTCTCTGCCTGCCTGTCTGTCCGTCCGTTCATCTGTCAGAAAATGCGGCGATACTTGAAGAGTCAATTTGAGGGACGGGGAAGGGTCATGAGAAGTGCATGAGCCAAGATGTATGGAAAATACTTGAACTCAGCTATCCCGCCCGCTGTGGGCGTTGCTTGCCCTTAGCCAGGAACCACTCAAGAAATCATAAATTGAGAGCCCGAAAAGAGCCCGCATAGTGGGAAATGAGGGAAACGATAGGAAATGGGTAGGCGCATGGAAGAGGGGAGCATAAAACAGTCGGCTCGGCGTTCTACAAATTGGCGGCGCTTGTACACTTTAGGGTCATCAAGTTTAATGGGCAAACAAGGAGTAAAATGGAAGAATATCCTGAACCCTCACCAATAATTCCATCCGATGGATCAACCCAAATATTAAAAACAAGGTCGAGTGCATTGGTGTTTGCAAGGCGTCGATGCTGTTCCGCAGCATATCGAAGCTCTGCATCAGCGTTACGTGTCTTCTCGTCCAGATCGAGAAGACGCCTGAAATTAGTACCACTCACATCTCTGTTTGAAGAACTTCTCATTATAAGATCCAGCATGCCAACCTGTGATTATCTCTAAACTGACGCCACCTGCTTGCCTCCTCTTCGGTCTTCTCTTCCAGAGCTGCTTTCTTCTCCATCAATTCAGCATCCAAACGCGCTTCTTCGGTACAAAGCTGATCGAACTGGGCTTTGAGTGCGCTCTCCTCAGCCTGACAGACGCGAAATCAACCCAAAGGATCGCGACAGCATCAGAGAATGATCGAAGAAGCTACATATATTAAAAGATGCGTGGATAAGCTGATCTAATCAAATACTTCTCTTCTCCCTGCGTTAATCCCATATCGTCCCGGGTAAAATTCAACCCTCTTCCCAACGAAAATGCTTCGAAAACGGCAATATGCTGGCATGAGAATGTCTTGGGCTCTGAACGGGGTGTGTAGCAACAGAATCGTCCGGGCAGCTGGTGGGCGTGGCCTGCGACATACTTGCGGCGAGAAGACGAAGCGTGCTTCTGGCGGTTTGAATAGGGTTATTGAAGGGAAGGTAAATATTGATATCACCCAGGATCGAGTCTTGTGTTCAGTTACGGTTAAGTTTTCAGTTAGAGTATGAAAAAGTTCAATAGAGCACGAAATTCATTGGGGTCTTTAACATTTGCTCTGGTTTGTCATCTTTTACAGCAGCTCACAGAAAAACTTGGCCACCCGTCTATTATATTGACGCTGGCGACTGCGCAAATCATGTGAACCACATAAACATAGGAGAATCACAGCCTTATCTGATTTCTTTTGTATCTGTTTATTTCCTGAAGTTGCGTTTATGGAACCGCCAAACAATTGTGTGTTACTATCAAGAAAAACATCATTAGATTTTCAATCATTGATGAAACCTGCTAAATGTTGCGGATGTACGCTGTAGTAAATCATTTGCTCCAGTCGCAAAGCTATCGGCTAGCAAATGCACGTAAGTGAGCTGCTGAGTCATTCGCCGCGCGACGCGCCGCGTGCCACGGGCGCTGCCCCAGACGATTCTGTTGCACGCCTCACCCTCTGAACGAGGGAGCCACGATATGGGGGCAGAATTAGCTTTGGAAAGATCACTCTGACATGACACGCTGACAAAAAAACACGCTGTGCGCTACGGGCAACCCTTTTTAAGATGTCAACCTTTTACTTATTCCAACACAATACTCTTCTTATTCACCCTGTTAAATTGTGGTAATTACTGATGTTCGCGAGGAAGTTCTCAAATAGCATCTGCATAACCCTTTAGCATGCAGGTTGTGCAGGTAATCACTATTCTCTTACAATCGCTCTTCGACCCTTTACCTGTCCAAAAGTAAAGTAGTGATTATGAATTGCTCTGCCAGAACAATTCATACTTACGGGACAATCGCACGGGAAAACTTAGGAACATTAGGAAAAACGGACTCGAAGGAAATTTTGTAATAAGGCATTTCCGCTGCGCGCTGAAGCCCTCATTTATATATCCGTCCCTACCCAACCCTCCCCCCCCTCCCCACGCCACCAGAAAGAACCTGCAAGATTTATCAAAGTGGCAACTTATACGGCAAAAGCGACAGAAGTAGCTTCAATATGCGGCGGGAAAAACTGCGAAATAGCAATGAAGAAAATACAACAAAACAAGAATAATAATAGGAAAACCTTAAGATTCCGCAACGTTTGCTTGTACGACGCGATGTCAGCATTCGAGTGCTTTTCTTTGAGGTAATCAATAAGTTGACGGTAAGCGGCACAATCGTCTTCAAGAAGTTTCAACTGCTGATCCATGTCAACTAATAGTTGATCAGAACATTCCTAAAAATACTGACCCATGAAACTGCGCAAAAACCCCTAAAATAAAAAAAGCTTGATGGAAGCACTCCCACCATTCAATATAATATAAAAGAGTGATGTCAAGATAGCATGCACACATTGCACTTAGGTTACGTAACTCATCGAGTACTGTGAAATTGGGGTGACAGCACGTCTTTCAAGAGCGGGGTCATGGTACAACCCCTCTCACTGCACCTACCATTTTACCAATTTCTCCCAATATTTGACCGTCAGGCGGAGTGTGGGCACGGTGGACAAGTCCGATCAAGTATCAGCAATATTGGTCTTCCACCAACTAGGAGGGCGGAAATCAGTATGCACCACCTCTCCCCCCCCCCCCCCCCCCACCGCTGACACTACGCTGACTGCTTTACAAGAAGCATTTCTAACATATTATCAAAGACCCATGCCCGAGAAATTTGTAGGCGTCCTTCCTTGTAAAAGTGATCTGGGCCACAATTTCAAGATTCTCGCGCTTACTTCACAGTAAGTAATGGGTGCTATGGCCGTCAAAAGTGGCCACTCCGACGCCTCCCAGTTGCGTCCCACCCCCGCCCTCCACAAAACTGACGAGATTTCTGTTCCCGATAAGTTTTTACCCCTGTTTACATCTTTTGTTCTCTTACTGTGGATATTAGGTCGTTGCAAAAGAAATGCAGGATTTTGTTTTTTGTATTTAATACTTATTTTATTCCAATAAAATGTTACTTTAATATGAAGTGTTATATATTATTCGAAAGCTTATCTAATGCTCTTTCTAAATGATACTTCAAGATTGGTTGTAATTCTTTTTATTATCATTTTCATTGACGTTTTATGGTGACTGTTTTGGTGGTCATGTGCCGCCAGGTCTCATCACCCAGTTCCCGAACCCCTGAATGCCTGTTGAAACAACTACGCAGAGAAGTACCATCAGCAAATCGACGAAATGCATCAGAAGCGACAATGCCCGACCACACGTCGCACAATCGACCCTCCAGAAGTTAAACGAATTGGGCTATGAAACTCTGCCTCATCCACCATACTCACCAGACCTGTCGCCCACCGGGATTTTAATTTAAGTTTTATTTTTTTGTGTTCTTACCACTTTTTCAAGCATCGCTGGACAACCGATCTTAAAGAGAAATGCTTCAAAAAACCAGGATGATCGCCCAAAACGCCCTTGCAACGATTTCGTGGCCTCTAGAAATCCGGAATTTTATTCAACCGGCATAAATAAACTTGTTTCTCGTTGGCAAAAATGTATTGATTGTTATGGTTGTTATTTCGATTAATAAAGTTTATTAAGCTGAGTTATGTTCATTTCAAGCGTTAAGGTTTAAAATCCTGCTCTTTTGCAACGACCAATAGCATTGGATGACGCGAATAAAAGACTATGTGAGCCGTACGGCCGGATATCGCTTTTGGGAAGGTTCTGAAAAAACTTTCTCCACAGATTGCTGACAGAATCATCCACACAGGCAGTGTTCTCCATCATTTCTGTTTATTTGTCTTCCCGGACGTCCTTTTAGCGGGGACTATGGGTTTGTTTGCCGCGCGTTCCCACAAAATACAATCATCGTCAGGGATTGTTTTCCCAGACCTCATGCTCGGATGCCAAAGGCTCCATATACGAGCTAAGGCAGGCCACCCGATTCCTTCCCCCCCCCCACCTCAAAGAGCAAAGCACCTAACGTTCAAAAATCTTAAACTTGTTCGATCAAATTTTGCCAGGCTCCATAAAGGATCCCCTCCGAAGCGGTGGAAGATGAAGTAGCACCAGCAGATAAGGACATAGGAGTCCTTATCTCTGCTGGTGCTAGAGACAAAGATTTCATGCCTTGAGTGAAAAGCCAAAAATATGAGAAGGGAAGTAACTCTGGCCGTTGCCTACACTCCCCTCGAGCGGAGGCGGTCCCTTCCCCGTATGCTACACTTCCCCCGAAGGCTTTGGGGGAGACGCCACGCCCACCAAATCAGGGGGAGAGCTCCCCCAACAACAAGTGTTGGGGAAGACATCCCCTGGAACAGTTTTTTAGTTTATTTCGCATTTGTTTTGAACTTTTCTTTATTTCTTCATGTTACAGAAACATTCCTAACCACTCTACCGATTTTTTTCATCTCATTACTTTTTACACAGTGTTTGGAGAGCTATTCTATGCTATTGTCTGACCGCACTTTTTACACTTTCAAAAGATTCGATCCTTTCTTAGGACTTTACTATAGCTTGCAACGTGGAACGTTTTCTTTTCAATCTTGAATAAAATATATTCAATCTAATATAAAATATTATATTACATGATCTAAATTATACTAATTAAGAAATAATGTAGGCTGTGTATGTATTTACTGCAATTAATAATATATGTTGTATAAGTTCGCAACGGTCGCTATCCAAACCATGCCGAGGTTGCCTATTTGAAAAAAAAAACCCGTGCGCTTGTTTAAACCCTTTTCGTTGGGGCGGGATCCATTTTATTACCACAACTGAGGGTGTGGAATTCAAAGGGCTATTTACTACGGTGAGCATCGTTATTCGTAAAGATGAACTTTATTCATCGTAGTACAATAACTGAGTCACTGATGATGATCATAACTAACAAGTTATCGAGTAGCAGTTTAGAGAAGTCCGTTCAACTAATTCTTACTGGTTTCACAAAGTCCTCTGAAACAAATTTGGATCTACTAAATAAGGTAGAGAACTCAACTTAGCGAACTTTGTACTAACCATAAGGATGCCCTATGTTGGATCGTTAGTTGCACTATTCTTTATGATCCTAGTATAGGTACTGCTATCGGAGCAGGCAACATAACGTGTTGGGGTATCCCCACACGATCCCCAAATGAGGTCTAAGGGGGTTCGTATTTGGCCGCCAGGAGATGGGATGCCGAGTGCGCGTTCGGAGAGCGGAGAACATAGTGATAGAGACAGGGCCACTAAGATAGTGGATAACATGTCGTTCTTACGCTAGGTGGGACAGATTCAGCCACCCTTTAATCTAGAATTTCCTACATTCCGAACATTTAAACTGAGAAAATGTTTTTCCTGAACCGGATTCAAAAATGTTTGGAAAAATTAATGCTTCCCTATGACCTTGGTTAATACACAATTCAGCCTGAAAATAGCTTTATAATAAGCAGGGCAAATGATTGCAATTGATAATCATCAGTCTTAGCTTGAGATTCTCCGAAATGTCAAAGTGCAAAGCCAGAGGCTGGATGTACGGACCCCGAAACCCTTCCCCCAAATTTGCGCCAGCCAACTCTGCGTCTCTACCGCTTCGGGGATCCCCTCGAGTGTAGCATACGGCCGCTCTGGGGGACGTCCCCCTGGGGCTTCTCCTAGAGTGGGAGTATAGCATACGCAACTCTGAAGGGAGCCAACGGATTTCAGATCGAAACTGACCTTACATACTGGAGCATCCGATGGAACTTCTGCATCACAGATTAGATTCATTAGGCTACACGATTGTCCAGCAGTAAAACTTGTAGCATCCGTCTCTAAAGGCTGTAACGGTCATTTCAACGTAGATCAAACAAAACAATCACCTCTAAAAAGGAGGATTAAAAAGAATTAAAAATAATTGAAAGTAATTCTTACTAAGGAATATTTGGTGTTTTTACGACCGTTTTTGAGAGCATCGTAATGCAAAGAATTATTATGCAAAACTTTACGAACAGCAAAAACATAAACAAACCTGGATATCTGTGGTGAAAACACAAAGTCATATTTCTACTTGCTTTCCGTCCTTTACTATATACGTTCGCTATCTCCATCAAGAAAGGATAATGGCTAGCCAACAAAGATACATACTTTTCGTCGGCGTTTTTAGCGTTTCTGAGGAAGAGGGGAATA
>MU916394.1:0-12698 GCA_036418165.1 Cooperia oncophora | reverse complement strand
AGACGAATAGAGTGGGACAGTCTCTAGCTTGGGGGCTGTACTACTTGCACAAGGAAGGACGACCATGTACTACTCGCGCGGGAGTTGTCTTTAATACGCTCAACACGGAATTCCGCGCCCCTGTGCAGGCGCTGCTGCCCTCGTTTTCCAAAGAAGGTACTTTTGTAAGGCCCTATCAAGCTGCAACGCCCACCGCGCCCTCCGCCCACCCAGAAATGGACGACCGTACCTCCGTTTCCTCACAAAAATACCAGCAAATCAAATCAGAACGCAGAAGGCGGAAAAGAACTATCTAGTAGGGTTTGTCTCAGTGACCGAAATTCCAATTCGCAGCAGGATCCTAATGGCTATGGCAGGCTCTTCACATCTAATGGACAGCCATCATAAAGCCGAAAACTACCCTAACTTAATTATTTCCGAAATTACCCATGGATTTCTATTTGGATTCCAAAGACATTTCACATGTTCTAAGAGTAGACAGGCTACAATAAGGCTGAGACTCTCATCAGACACATGCTTAGTCTGAGTAGAGGTACAATCCTTATCCCTTAGACGGAGTAGGCGGGGCATTTCGACATGACACGATATGGGTTACTCGTGGCATACTTTAGTTCGGAACTGCCATCTCGTTCTGTGTTGAACAAAGAAACGAACATGATTGGGTCAAAATTAAGACGTCCCTCGGAAGCGCAGCCACTGCCACGTTTAGTTTAACTGCGCAGCCGTGCCTAGCACATCTAAGGGATTTTGGGTGTATCTATGGAAATAACTAGTACAAAAACTTCTTTACACATAAATAACTAATTTCCGCTGGAGTTCATACGAGGTAGAGCCGTGGCCTGTAGCACATAAAACACGCTCTCGCTCACCTTCTTCAAATTTTATCTGGAGCGAAACAAGTCATGCACTCTCAGCTAGCTCCGTACATTCGAGAGGATGAAAAGTCTTGTTCTCTGGGGACGCTGGGGCGTTTCAGAGGGCGGGAAGGGTGAGCGGGTTTGGCACGGCGTCAGTCTACTCGCCCCATTTGTGGTCGCCTGTATTTTCACAAATGACGGAGGACCTCCTGGCGCTGCGCTTAACCCGACCTCCCTAAAGCGCCCCAGCGTCCGCAGCAAAGAAGACTGTAAAGCTGCCCATCAGGAAAGCAAATCGTTTCTCGACAAGCTCTCTTGTCGTCAGTGCCCTCTTCCGCGGGCTGCCTGTACTCTTGACAGAATTTGAGTGAATCGAAGCTGTCTTGCCCTTCTTCGCCCACTTGTAATTCCCATGACACGCCCTCCCCATCTCTGGACTATATAGTGCACACATTACCCATTTCAAAGATGAATAGTGAAACGACTGAAGCTTTCTTTAATGGCAAGTTTCAGACAATGTCAGTGAGCTGATAGATGTTGTACGCAATTTGCACTGACAGCTCCACTAATGATGAATGGTGTTCTCTGAATTATGGGAATGCTTGCCCAATTAGCCCACTTGGGTGTATTTTGTTATGAAAAAGGTTCATCGATACGGTATGGGAAGTCATTAGTAAGACATACGTGTGACGTTGGCGTGCTAATGATTCATCTGTGCACGACATATTCGGAAAAAGTACATCTGAAAAGTACCAGTTGATTTTTCGTGAAATAACTGGACGCCTTCAAGTACTCCTGTGGATCCTGAAGTTTCAGCTTCTAGCACTTGTCCGAGAAACTTCAGAAAATTAGTTCAGAAAAACTCTTGCTCCAATAAATGTACCCTCGTCATCCGGGCAGTTGATTAGGGCGGCGGTCGTCAACGGGCCGCAGCGCGTGCCAGGAACTATTTGCTTTTTCCTGGCTAATTGTAAAGTCATATTTTCCAAACTTTTCAGCTTGAGTTCTTGGCATAACTTTTTCCCAGATTAGCGGCTCCTTATCTTCACAGAAGGTTGGAAAAAATGACTAAATTAGCCTGGAAAAGCAAATAGTTCCTGGCACGCGCTGCGGCCCGTTGACGACCGCCCTAATCAACTGCCCGGATGACGAGGTTATATGGTTCCTCGAAATCCTGAGATCGTTAGGCGTGACTAACGCGTGATGCAATTCTGAGCTGGCGCGGCCCAAGGTTTTTCGTGCGGATAATTATTCGTTTATGCAAGCAGTGGTAATCCGTGTCTACATCCACACAGAATAGAGGAACGGCAGCTGTTTCACAAATTGAAGGCATCTCACGCGTAATTCCGTCCTATGCAATGGCCTCGAACGCCACGCCTACTCCATCTCAGGGATGAGTGAGTGCACGTATACGAAGTTATTAGTGGTGTAAGGCTACGAGTGGCACTTGTCAACCACGGACTCTCTTCTCTTTCGTTCTTTTTCGCCCTTCCTTCTCTGTTCCCCTCCTCCTTTACCTTCTCCCTTCAACTACTGGGCTAGTAGATGCCACGAGAAAATACCCTCTGGACCCTCACAGCGAGAGCACGTCCGGTTGACAAGTGCCCTGAGACGCCCAATCAGGTTGAGACGGCAATAAGCGGTCCTGGCGACGCACTCGACCGATTAGCGTGAGGTACTGGTTTGTCTCAGCAGAGACCAAGGCCTTGGCCCACCGGGGTGCAGACATGATCCTACACTCTTAACCACTCGGCTACCCCTACCTCCTCCGGGATATGGAGTGTACAAGTAAGAATAGCGCGACCATGCAAATGGCGGTGAGATATGGCCTCGTAGAAGCATAATATCTCTACTGAAGGTAGCAAGCAGGATAAATTGACTAGGTTCACAGGGTAAGCCCCCTGGATTCAAACGTCTGTTACCATAGTAAAGCAATACTAGACCTGGTGCAGTTCGGCGACGGGGGGAGGGAGCATTTTGCACTTTCGTTGCTTCACTAGTTCCCATTTACAGGGTCGACACGTCGATGGGAAAAATCAAAAGCAAGTGCAAAATACCCCCACCTCACCATGGCCAAACTGCGCCTTTAAGCCTTATTCCTGTTCTGTGTTAGCAACTGTTCCAGTCCATGAGGCCTGATAGTGCTTTCTTATGTTACTTCTTGCTTGTTGAATTGCAATTCCCTCGTTGGTTACCGTATTTTAGTTACCTGGTGTTGTGTATGATGCTTACTTTGATATTGCATGTGGTTGGTTTTGATGGCTGCCTTGTTTTGTTTGTTACCCAGAAATATTTGTGCTAACAACAAAAATAACTAAATAGATCCAGGCACAAGCTCGTTAGCCAAGCGGTTCACATGACGGCAAAACCATAAAACTTAAAGAAAATCAAGATTTTCATGGCAGGACTCCGTTAGACCCGGTGATTTATGTATTGAATTTATGAGTTTGGCAAATTCGCAAACTACCAGTAAAGTCCATCCTTAGCCACGCGGAACGTGTATAGGGTACTAATTATATTCGGAACACAAACCGTGCGGCAGTTGCCTGTAAGCCGATCGCGCACGCGGCGGGTGCACAGTGGCCAAAACACTATCCCCCTGACACGTGTATGTGGTTACAGACTTACCCAAACCCCGAAACACGGGTATAATCGGTAATGCCCGCATATAATCGGTAAGCTAGTGTGAGTGTGTATGAAGGTTACGAAGAGTATCAATGGCAATAACAAAAAACCTATGCTCCAAGTGGGCGAGGGTCTGGTTGATGAGTGCCAAGCCAACTGGGCAAACACATCCGAAGTAAAGTTTCATCAGGAGGAGAAGAAGAGTCTTTATACCAAGGCTGGCTGTATAGTCTGATAGTAGCATTATGATGTAGTTTGTCGCCTTGAACAAAAAAATAATAGAAAAACGTGTGCTGGCACTGTCAGCAGGGCACAGCATTCGATGGGGATTTTGGTCGAGCTTTTACGACCCCCCCTTTTTTCAGGGGCTGGTACGACCCCCCCCCCATGCTCATACGATGGCTGACATGGCTGACTGTGGTTGTGGTTTATACTCGGCGAAAAAGTTGTCGAGCGGGGGGTATGTAGTAGGCATGCGACGTACATCGTACGGGCGTACATAGTACCTATAACACAGAAAATTTTCATAAAACTTCGTTGAAGTTGAATCCGCTGTAACTTCTTAGCAGAAATGCGAGCCCCCCCCCTCCCAACACCGAGCAATACGACCTCCCCCCTTCCAAAACCGTCCGCAAAACGAGGAAAAATAACCTTGTATAAAAGGTAAATTTCCAACGACCCCTCCCCCTTTGGTGGCCAGAATACGACCCCCCCATAGGGAATCCCCATCATAACGCTGTGCTCTAGGCACCAGGCCATAAAATATCCCCTGACACGATCATTATCCTCAGTGTGAGCAAGACATCTGTGATGCGTGTGTTGTTGAATAAACAGAAAGAATTCATCTAGATGCTTTTGGGTCAATGGTAGGCCACAAATGTTCCAATGTCCGCAAATAAAATCCTACCGTATATGCGCTTGAAGTTCCACCTTTATAAGCTACACTCGAAAATCTGAGTTGCGCGGGGGGGGCCGGCGATGCTAAGTACGTCGATCCTGAACGCTGGCCGTGGCTGCTTTTGATGAGACGTTTATTTTGAAAGTTTGTGTGGTCATGTCGTTCACACAGAACAATGATGACAGCTTGCCTCAGATGAAGTATCCTAGACTAACATATTACTTATGATATGTTAAAGCCTACCCCTTCTCAAGGATAAGGAGTCTAGAAGTTAGCAAATGGTAATCTCACTGATGTGGATCGATTACGGAAAAAATTTTGAAGGAATTATTTCAGTGTTCAAACGAAGCCAAACTTAGCTTCATAGATAATAAGAACAAAAAAACATCTGTAGTAGGCGGTGAATAGTTATAAATGCCAAAAAATAGCTAGAAGTGACTCAATATCTGCAATCTCTTTATGGAATGGTTTTCATTTGCAGAATTAATCGAACAGAATGCTGGAGCAAATCAGAAATCTCTCTCATTTAACGCTGAAGGTTTTTCGTAAACAGATTTGCTATAGCAATAATGTGAAAGAGGTTTTTGACCGAGCAACTGCAAAATGAGGCGCTACAAAAGGGTTTAATGAACATCCATTATCTATTTTGAGATGTAAGAATAAAACCCTTCTAATGTTTCCCCATCCTACTTTCAATTTCGCATTTCAATAGCTTCTTTCTGCCCTTCAACCAAGAATAGCGCAGCGGTAATTGATAAACTTCTCAACTATCTATTATTAAACGGGTTTCGTTTGTTCCACTGCCTTTGACTAATTCTTGCAACTTGGATCTCGCCAGCTCTCTGTCTGGGATACAATAAGTATTTACAATAATAAGAGAGTAAGTGCCTAATGACTTCGGGAGCATTTGAAAGATCCCTTATGCAGAACTGAGATTACGGTGTTCGAGAAGCACTACAGTACTTCAAAGTGGTCCTTAGTCTTGTGATAGCTTTCGTATCGCGTACTGCGGCGTCAAACAGCAGTTATCAAACAACAGCAGGTGGGTCCTCAGAATTTCTGTCTGTTAAAGACACCCCAAGACGCACCCCAAGCTCATTGTCCCACCTCATGAATGAGTAAGAACCTTCATCCCCCATGCTGTAATTCGATTTTTGCTCAGGGAGTTCTTTCTGGATGGTTTTTTTGCAAAATGAAAGAAGCTGGCGACCGAAGACACTGACGAGGCCATTTTTGGAATGTATATATTATACACTCAAATCCCCTGAGATGTGGTGGGCGTGGCTGCGTACTTCAAGCTGAACGTGGTGTGGCTGTGCTTTTGGTGAGATATTTTCATTTTGACACAACTGTGGTCATGTCTCTGTCCAACGTTGAACAAGGTGACAGTTGTCTCAAACTGAAATATCCCACGAGCAACCAAGTTCTATGCCAAGTTCAGACGTCATGCCCCCTCAGTCTCAGGGATAACTAGTGTACTTATCTGATGCCTTCTACCATCACATTACAGCGCGGAACAGATTCGAGTCCTTGAAATATCGGGGGTATATCACTATTGTGTGCGCGCTCATTTTCTTTCATCCGGTATGCATTAAGAGAAGCAGTTCTCGTAATGTGGGGTCCAGCCATGTCCTGGGAAACACAGCGCTGAGTTGTTTTAACACGTATTTCGACTTTCTTCGGCCAGCTTCCGGACATGCCCCACGTAATTATTGCCAGTGATTGCCGGCCTGCGCTGGAACTGCTCCCGTAACCGAATGCCTTGTAAAATTCGCTTGAAAGTCGAAGATGCTTTGGCATAGGATGGTGATGCCTCAAGCGCTTTAGGAACACTGGCATTACGTGTCGTTTTTTATAGCGCACCACTCACGAACAGACAAGAAAATTTTCGCGGGTACTCAAGGGTGTCCGTTTTTCGCCTCCAATCCACCCCCTCCCCCTCCATAAATGGGCATCTTATTATGTTGGCTGCCTGAACTAATAATCAATGGGCCTTGGTGGCGTAAGAAGGTCTATCCTGTGAATTTTCGTCAGTTTCCACCACCATTGACAGATCAAAAGACACGGTTTGCGTTCACGTCCGATTTAATAAGCCGTCTGCCTGGGCACCTACTGCTGACATTTTCGGCTCTCGCCTGCACTAATTCTACATTACATCCTAAATCATAAGCAGGGGGGGAAAGGTTGGCGATCTATTTGTGCTATAGTTGGCTGGTCTGCAACGAGTCTCAAGAATTACTACTTGTAGACCCAGCAGTAGCTCCGACATATCCCACCTACTAGGCGACAAAAGCGTTGAGAGAAGAATTTTCGGGCTGTGCGGAGAAAGAAGATAAATCATCAAAAAGCCAGTCTGGGTCATGTGTCCCAGCCCACAATTTTCCATTTTTTGCATAAGCTTAATTATCCAGTGAGCGAATAAATAAAGCTTGTCAGTAATAGTAGCAATCGGAAAACTCCACTTATATTGAAGAAATATATACTTTTGATAACACGAAATTTAGGGGTTTGCTCAGGAGTCAAGCAAAACGCAAAGCAGCTCCTAGTGAAAGTACAGTGCACCTGGTGCGGCACATGGTCCGCAATTGGTTAAAACGTGAACTATAAGTACTACGAAACCATAAAACAGCGGTGAATGTGTCAGAAAGTGCAGAAGCAGCAGACACGCCCACTGCCGAAGAGATCGCGATGCGTGGCAGACGCATTCGTCGCGCGCGATATGATGGCAAGAAGGCCACCTTCGCTCATTTCAAACCAAGGAACTCTCTGGGATATTCTGGTTTCAGCTTGACCACTTCTTAAGGACCTTCTAGAAGGGCAAAATCACCAAATCAAAGGCCCGCTTCTGGCGGTTTGCGGAGAAGTCGTACCACCTCCATAAGAAGAGAACCTGGTTCGCAACCAACAAGGATGCCCCGTTTGAAGCTTGGAACTGAGAAGCTGAAGAAAGCAGAAGAGACCGGGAGAAGCTTGCGAACTACTTCTTGATCTTACGAGATCCATGCCTAGGAGAGCACCATGTCTTGCTCTGGTACTCGCTTGCCGCTTGTTTGTCTGGTCTCTCTCCCTCGCGTGCGGTCTTTCTTCTTCGCACATTCATACAAAGCTCGAAAGTAGAGGCTCTGACGCACCCCCAGTGGTTTCTTTGCTTTTTCTCTCACGACAGCGCATAAGTCCTCGGCCTGTTACTTTACTACAGACCACTTGCGTTTGCGAAATGTGCTTTGAAGGCAGCGGTTATGATCGCAGGAGGCGGGCGGTTGTTGCCATCGCTATTGGTGGAAGGCGTGAAGGTAGACTTCGCGATGAGCCAGCGAACAAAACGTACCTATAGCGTGGTTGAGAAACAGATCTGTACTTGCTTCTTGACTCCGCTCGTGGAAGAAAAAAGGAAACCGTTGAACAGGCTTCAAATAAGGTGCTACTCGTGCCATACGAAAGACCAACAATCAAAGTGCACGGGAGAGAGAGGCCAGAGAAAACAGCGAGAGAGCATGCAAACGAAGGAGAGAGTGAATAAGACATCTATCAACTTGGGCGGAGTCACTTGAGCAACCTTGCGCCTTACCGCTGCTACCTTGCCACTTTCCGATGATAATACAGGATTATTCGTGACAGTAAGGGCTACGCCGTACGTTGGAGAATCCCCTGGGGTGGGGGGGGGGTGGGTTCGAACCGAAAAAATTTTTCTGTAGTTGATTTCTCTTGTTTCACGGGGTCTATCACCATTGGGAGCTTCTATGAAGGAACGAGTCGTATTTGCCTTCCAGGGATTTTTGCAGAGTTGGTAACAGTTTTCTTGCAGTTGTTTTCAGAATTACTATACAACTACTATTCCTGTTAGTTGACAGTAGTGGTTGATTGGTGAAAGTGGTAGGCAGAATGGGGGGGGATCGTGACAGAAGAGGGAATTTGGGAGGGGTCGTATTTTCCAAAACAGCGGCAGGAATAGGTGATCGTGGGCTTCGCTTTCAGGAGAGTGCTTGGCAAAACTGTCCAGCGCCTCGTGCAGATATGGCGAAACGCCCTCTCGCAGCCCTCCCACCAACGAAACTGACAACGCTGCCCTGTTACAGCAATCGTGGCTACTGCTTTTAACGTCTTGCGAGTAAACAGCGATTTCCATTCTTTCGAACGAATCCTGAACAATTCATGTCCCTCTCGTGCAGGGGAAAACAAGGGTTGCTCTCATCCACGGAGATAGTCCGTACTTTAATTTACGAATGTGTGAAACACATTGAATACGATTATTGGATTGCTTAGGAGTACCAGTTACAGATGCATTCTTCGAATAGTTGATAATTAATAATTACCTTCTAAGAAAGTGTGTTGCGTGGGAATTTGAACAAACTTTTTTCTTAACCAAAAACTGGAAATGTCCATTACTGGAATCGTTTCCATCAGATGAAATGCAAGTTGCAATTTCAAAAGCTTTTTACTAAGTAATCAATCTGAAATAGAGAGAAGTGGGTGCAGATGTCTGGTAGACAGCCAGTTGCAATCCGCAAACCAAATGAGAATTATTCAAAAAACAACACATCAAATTTTGGCTTTAGTGAATGGCAGTTCACTGAGTTCATCGCAAGTGGGCCCGTTAATCCGTTCATGTTCGCTTTGAACTCGAGCTCAGACTTAAGAACTAGTAACGTTTTATAGTTATAATTATCGCTCAAAGATGTCATTCAAACTATAGTTATTTCCACATGCTGCAAAATCGCATGGAGCTCACGTCATCACCGCTTAATTATAACCTACAGAATACAATTAAAGTCATAGGGCACGATAATTTGGTACTCGCTCAGGAATTGTGGCAGGGGTGCTATATTGAAGGGAAAGCGACAAAAAAGCGAACTTCAAAGACCAAGAACCTGCGAAAAAAGCCTTTGCTTTGTATGGCATAGGACGAGCAATTTTGGACGAGTTTCCCATTAGCATCGTGGCTTCGAGAAATGCGGCTGCATGTATATATTCATACATCCTTCTAGCAACGCTTCATATCTATCGTACTCCATAAATGAAGCGATAAGAGTATCAGTTGGCCGAACAATCACACCGACTCTGATTCGATGTGACTGCTCCTGCTCGGCCATTTGTGGGCGGGCTGTTGCGGTGGGGCGGTCTGCATCTACTCGTGGGCAGGTGGCTTGACGATGCCATTGGCTGGGAAGGCGCGCTGCTAAATGAGGCAATATCTTTCGTGCTTTAGATTTATCGACCCTGTGTCTTCTTCGATTTATCGTGATACTTGCCTTGAAAGTACAAAAGGGTGTAGCTTTCAGTGCTGATCAATAATTTTCTGGGGTCGGCCATGCACTTTACTCCTATACAGAATTGCAGTTGATTGGGTCATACAAGGGCTCGCGAGGGACGGCAAATCTAGAGGTAGGTGTTTCATTCTCCCACAGAAGACTGCCACCAAATAACCAACCGCGGGAAGATGCAGTAGTTGATTAGACCCAGTACAGCCAACCTGAGATTCGATCCCACTCACCGTGCAAGTGGTAAACGGAGCCACTTGCCACTACACCACCTCAGGACTCCACAAGAGCACGTTTTCATGGCTTGCTTATACCAAAAATAGAAATGACGTGCGAATTGGTACTCTTGTGAGTTCCCTTCAGAACTCTGAAGTGTTGACAATACTGGCTGAAGCGTTTGAACACGTCTGTGCGCCTATTTGAACAGGTTGAGCTCAAGCAGTCATTTATTCATGACTCGGCTTCAAGTGAAGAATTACTCACTAAGTGGTAAAACTCGCTTTACGGGACCTACAATTTTGACTACTTCAAAAACTAGAGAGCGTTTAGGAGAACGTGGTCAAGCCAGGGAATTATTGAAGGGCATTGGGCCCTCTCTTCACATCAAAATCAGCACATTTTTCGCACTTAGGTGAAAATTTTGCAGAATACAACCCCCTCACCTCCAAGATCCCTTTGGTACGAAACCGATCCAATCCACCATCTCCCTGAATTCTCCCAACTCCCCTTTATTTTTTCCGAGCAAACTCTATCCTTTCCCCCGAAAAAACTGGTGTCTTCTGTCGATCGGCGGGAGGGGGAAAGGGTGGAAAATTGCGCACGTGAAACGGGAAAAACCCGGGTCCATGGAGAACATTTTCTACAAGAGCAAATTTGCCTCCTGTGTCACCAGCGCTGGAATACAACCCCCTTGTTGGCGATTCCCAACCGATATCGATCTCGTACATGTGACCTACCCAGAGCTGATTGCCCTCCTTGTACGCTTGTGACTGGTGTGGCGAGCCATTTCAGCCTTTCATTGGCTCAACATAATTAACAGCCAATAGAAGACATTCCACTCAAATGTGTTTTCAGGGGAAGTTTGCTTCTCGGTTCTCTAGATCACGCCCTACCACTTACTTGTAGAAGACGTCCAAATGGAACTTAACTACTGTGTTGACAACTTTGTAAATTTCTTTGCACATGCTTCAGTTACCTTTCAGGAGCCTGTCTTTTGTTTTGCTGACTGGAAGTCAGGATGATAATTATGGAGCAGGTCTTATCCATCCTCGGAACTCATATTGGTGAAAACAAGTTCCCGTTTTAGAATCTCAGGCACTTATACGCTCATAAAAGCGCTAATCTGTTCCTCTGAAGTCTCATAAGGAGGATTATAGCGGTGAAGTGTTCCATGAAACTTTTCAGCGTTCGTTCTGCTTACAAGGGCTCAATAAACATAAGTATTTAGAAGAGTTATTAAACAAGTAGGCTTAATTGACGTGGTAACAAAATGCTTGAGAAATAAGATTAAAGGTTGAGAGTAGTGATAGCTGTCATGACTTTGGCGGACTCGTGGACAAGCAGATGAGAATGTAGCCAAGATAGGAGAGGCGTATGTACGGGGGGAAACACAGCGGTTTTGAGCAGAGAAATGAACTCCCTACTCTCCGGCTCGACTCAGTGTCTCCTCCCCTATCCCTCACAGAGGCCGATTGCGCACTATAATTAGTCAAATTTAGAGCGTAGAGGTGCTTTCCTCAGGGAGAACACGACGCAACTCAGTAACAACTTGCAATTGCCACGTTTCGAATTACCCTCTATACGGTTGTCCCTAGACGGGGACTTGATAAGTAAGTAGTAAGTTGGAAACTAAAACGTTAGCTGTTTCTCAATTGAATTAGGACCGAGTCTATTTGGGACTGCTTCTTGGAGCCGAATCGGCATCTCTACAACCCTTCACTCCGCAGACAAAAATACGCCACCATATTATACACTCAGGTTGCACTCCTCGTTCACTATCAAAGGCAAAACCAGCTATCATATAAGTCCCAGAAAAAAGATTATTGTAAATTTTTTATGCCATTACAGCGCTTTTCTAGTGTTGTTAGCCTAGGAAAAGCTCACCGCTGGAAAAACTCTCAAGAACGGATGTCTGGTTGAGCTTGTCTGACACAGTCACAATGCAATTCAGTCTCAGTCCCATTCCCTGCAGAAGCTGAGGTGTTTCAGGGAGCTCGAATTCAACGCAGCACCAGCGAGTTTTCCTTTAATTGTGGACGCCTGCCTTCTTTCACAATTAGTGGAGTACAGGCTAGCGCCGCGCCAAACTCAGCCCTCTTGAAACGTACCAGCGCGGCTGTACCTGCCTCCTCGAAACAGAAGAAGTCCACGTTTCAAAACAGTTCCATGACTAGTAATTTCTAATCATCAAACCTTCTCCAGATTTTAGCCTTATGGCCCCTTACTTTCGAGCCATAGGGCGGTCCTACAAGGCATAGACTCCATATCGCATGGGGAAGGCTTGACAGCGTACACCCTTGGAAAGATTCCTACACCACTGACAGAGGGTGCGTTTTGATAGAGTTTTGTTATTAAGTCAGTGGGTCCAAGGTAACAGCTGGCTCAAATACAAACAATATCCCACGGGAGATGCATTCTACGCCCTAGACGAATAAAATACGCAGCCACACCTTCCCATTCTCCAGAATATGAACTGTATGTATCCGAAAGAACGATTGTCATTGTTTACCCTCCACTGTCCCACTCCACGAAGTTAGGGCCAGTTTTTGAACCAAATTTTTAAGGTAGACTTGGCTAGAACACTCTTTTCGGAGGTATTTTGACGCTCTGAGCACAAATATCACACTCGCTTGGCTAGAAGCCGCCTTGTGCTGCGAAAAGCTCCTCGCGAAGGGTCGCTGGACTCCCTAACCAGGGAAGTCCGCCAACTTACCTATGGAACTTTGAATGGAGACCTGGGTAGATCGATAGAGTCTATAAGGTTATTTACAAATATAGGGGGGGGGGGCAAAAAAAAGTCACTTCGACCGAGTCACATATCAGCAAAGTTTTCGCTGCCCA
>MU916393.1:0-10512 GCA_036418165.1 Cooperia oncophora | reverse complement strand
GCTTCTGGTGAGATATTTTCATCTTGACACAATTGTTGTCGTGTCTCTGTCCAACACAGAACAAGATGACAGTTGTCCCAGACTGGAATATTCCACGAGTAACCAGTTCCGTGCCATGTTCAAATGCCACGCCTACTCTGGCTCAGGGATAAGGAGTGTAAATGCTGAGATCGCAAATCGATGTCAGCACTTACATCGACATAAGATACTTTGAAAAGGACTCCGGAGCAGTGATGCAGCCACTTTCTGAGCAGGCACACTGCTAGTACACTTTAAGTGAGACGACTGAGTTTTAATGCATGGAAAAAATAATGACTATTAGAGCAGCTGTACAGATAGTGGGATAAGGCAGTTCCGTGCGCGAGCAACAAACCTAACAGCCGACAGTGCCTCACAGGGGACAGCCTCACACCTCAAAATCACATTTCAGAACAACGGGGATTGCCTATTCCGGTCAAGAATCGAGGTAGCGCTTGAAGCGACGGTTTCTATGGGGTGCTACGTCAAGTGCGAAGGTACAAGACTGTAAGAACACATATTCAGTTGTACTTCCATGCAGAATGGTGACTTAATGACTTGCCAATGTCTCCAGAGGGTGGAAGGCTTGGTTGGCACAAGCTGAACCGATGTGGAATTTGAGAATTGCAACGTAGACTGGCCACTTGCCACTAGGCCACCTCCGCCTCATTCAAATCGATGTCATTATGGAAATGTCACGGTTAACACTGGTCGCCACTTTTCTAGATAATGAGCTATAAATCGTCGCGACAACA
Source organism: Cooperia oncophora (assembly GCA_036418165.1). Taxonomy (NCBI): domain Eukaryota; kingdom Metazoa; phylum Nematoda; class Chromadorea; order Rhabditida; family Trichostrongylidae; genus Cooperia; species Cooperia oncophora. Next base: position 9,739 of record MU916393.1, on the reverse strand, counting down.
GGTTTGGTAAGAATGTACTGCGGGATACTTCAACTAGCACTTCTTATCCCTGAGACGGAGAAGGCGTGGCATCTAAACTTGGCATAGGATGGGTTGGCGCACATTCGGAGGCTGACGCCAAAGCTCGCCAAAGCTGTGACGTCGTTCCTGTTCTGAGCAGCCCTGCCCCGTGCCCCACCACCTACATATAGGCCACTGGCTTCAGCAACCTTATTTTTTTGAAGGCTGTTGCAAGTTATGCAAATTGGATTTTTTTTTAAACGTGCTGAATGGAATCATTACTGCTTCTCTCGAGCTTTTTGCTCCGTCACGATTCCTACAATGCGTTGCGAAGCCTCATATCGACAACAACAGATTGCCTTTTTTGGCTAATTCTGAAGAAATGAGAAAGAGTGGCAGCAAACATCCTCCTTCAGAACGTCCAGTTTTACACCGTAATTGCTGGGAGCGTTTTCAGAGCATTGCATCATCCGGCTTGACGCCATTATTAGGAAACCGCTGCCATTAAAGTGTCAAAGAAGATTCAAAGCATGAATCGATGAGCTTTCTTATCCCTCCCATACAAAACACTGGTGGCTTTCGAATGAGGAGGGTTGATAGATAGTTACCTTCAATCTGAAAATCGTTCCTAGGAAGAGAGTATCTTAACAAACGAGATGAATACGAATAACCACTCAAGTTTGCTTGAGTTAGATGCAATTATGATTCGATGCCCGGATCATGTGTGCGGTAGCCGTTCTATAGCCTTGTTCGGTGGATGCAGAATGGTGAAAGGGGTCGAGGTTGGCGCGGCGTCAGCCTGTTTTTGTTGTCGCTTGATTTCTCCAACAACTCATGGGAAACGGGCTGGCGCGGCGCCAAGTTCAGCATCCCCCCCAGACACGCCGCAACATTCGCTCTGAACAAGACTGTATTTGGCATGAAGATTTCGTGATCTGGATGTATTAACTTGAGCCACAGCGCAGGACTAAAACTGGCAACACAAAACAAGCTGACATACGTAGCAACTTCCACATCCTCCTTGGTTAGGAATCCGCGAGATTGAAGGACAGTGAGGCCATTTCAGACGGGCATCGAAGTGAGTTGGAAGTGATGAAGTCAGGAAAATCCACAAGTTCTCTGAAAGTTAAGGGCAGATGAGTTCACCTCAGGTAACAAGAAATCCAATTAGTGAAGTCAGTTCCAATAACTCTAACTAAAAGTCATATCCGAAAACGATCCCAGTCTCGTCTTCCGTAACATAAAAACCTCAACTAAGACGTGCGTGGTCTTAGAGGAGTCATAGCAAGACATCCGCCAATGAATCATTTGATCAGAACCCCCAAGTTCGTAACGAGTCTGGTGGGAAAGTTCGCGGTGCCAAGTGGGCGCAAGCCCTATTCTGGCGCTAAATTGAGCAATACAAATGCCATATTCGTGAGCGGGATGCAAAATAACCCCGTTATGTGAGTTTATATAAATGGTGGAGGAGCTAATGGTGCAGAACTGACGTCATCTCCGTTCTTCTTGTGCCAAATGGCGCTGACGTCAAGTATGCCACTGTCACTTCGCAATCAGGATGCCAAATAACCCTGGTATGGAAGGCGAGAACTATGGAGAACTCTATGGACGGCATCAAATGCCGCCGGCGTTGACATTCGTGATCAGGATACCGAATAGATCCCAAAGCTGAATTTCGTGGGAGATTTTTTTAGATTCTGGGAGTACTAGTACATGAACAGTAACAAAAATTCCTACTGAATATGTCGCTTCATAGCATCGGAATCGAAGAACGCCTGAAGTTGGTCGAGGACTTGCTGGACAGCCGTCGCATTTCGAGTATACTCGAAACCGTACGATCGATGCTTCACACCAAATGGATTGTATTTGGCCTAAATCTAAGAAAACAACAGATCGCTTAATAAAATTCAGAAAAAAAATCGAAGAAGTTTGACTGGAACCTATTGTACTGTGAACTACTATTAAATGGCAAATTGGAATGACAATGGACATCAAGTGTTCAAGTTATGGTGAGCAGAAAATGAGATTATTTTTATGAGGTGCTGCTTCCGTTGAAGGAATCGGCAAAGACCCGACTTCAAAAAGGCTTCGAAGACCGAAAAGGGCAATGAATAAATGAGAATAATGAAGCGGTTGAGATAATTGGAGGAATGTCTTTCACAATGCTCTCCTTTCCCAGCAGCGGTCTGGGTTGGCTACTTTTTCATTCTGTTCCACTTATTTTGTTGTTAGTCTGGAAGTGTCATATTATGCTTTGTTCACAGGTTTTTTGCTGGGCTCTCAGAGCATGTACCATTGCAGAGTGAATAAGTAAAACATGACCCAACACGTAAGGCTGCGTTCATACTTTGGCGGCAGCATCCACCACCGACCATCGGCATTCCGAGCGTCCGCGAGCGTGGCGACTAGGAAAGTATGGATATCGATCTAGCGTCTGCCACCTCTCCCGCTGTCCACCAGCGACCAGTAGTAGGAAGCATGGGGGATTGGGAGGGAGCAAACAGCTGGATTAAACGTAGTGAAAGTGTGGCGTTCGCAACTGCACCAAACTGCTACACAATACTGTACTCTTGGTCGTTAGTGGTCGCTGGTAGACGCTGCTAGGAGCTGGTAGGCGCAGCCATTCGCTGGATCGATATGTATGCTCTCCTATTCACTGACGCTGATGATCGCTGGTAGACGCTGCTGCAAGATAAGAAGCAGCCTAATCGCCAGAGTAAGTGTAGGATTGCTCGAAGACCATACCAGACCGAAACTTCAAAAAGGACTTCGTGCAATGAACCGTTTCCTCCAGAATGTTTTTTGAATCGGCCACTTTGTACGTGTGAAGGCTTATAATATTGCGGTTGAATACTGGGTAGTCATCAAGACACAACGTCGCTGAGAGATCGAAATGTGCTATGCAAATGTGTAGATGACTACCTAGTGCAACGTAAGATTGCTCTTAGATGGTTTATGGACCTACATCAACCCTGGGGAAATATTTGATTGCATTGGAAAACACTATGTATATAGAAGCGGCACTTTGCCACCACCTCAGTGTGGGAGCACAATGCAAGGCGCATCCGAAAATGAGGCCGATCGGAAAAAATCTAAAAATCTAAACATGGCGTTCCTCTTCTGTCCTACGAGGAGATCCGTCTTAAAAGAAGCAGGGGGTCTCCAAACGAGCTCGCTTGCAATGGTAGAGAATCCCAGAATTTTCATTAGTAACTCTCCAACGCGAATACCTCCAGAAGTTCGAAACCATTGGGAAGTGCTGCGCATGTGGAACAAGCAAAAACTACTTCTTTTCGGTACCGTTCCCATCTGCAAAAAGTCACTTTACTTGATTTTTTCAGTAAGCCATGTGAGACAAAATGGACAACACGATTGAGAGCATTGTCCGAATAATGTCTAATTGGAAATCGAGGGTAAGGCAGCTTTCATTGAGACACTACTAGCTGTGGATACATTTGGCTGATTAGACGCAGGCTTAGTAAGCTTAAGTCCGTACAAAGACGTCATTGACGACTCACCTTCCATAATAAATTTGGATTATCGTTCACTTGCTGAACGAGTTTCCTAAGATATTCATCGCTACTTCGTTTCAATTCCTCTTCAGCGGCAGCCGATCGAAGGTAAAGAAAGCCAGCCATGATCAGTATAACTACACCTGAAACCAGATGAATCACAGTTCTTATGTGTACGAGTACCTCCTCAAAAGCAGTTGGCACGATAAATCCCTAAGACGAGTAGGATCAATACGCCTGGAGGCGGAATTCCGCGACCCTGAGCAGGCGCTGCGTAGCGTCTTTCCCAAGGAAGGGTGCCCTTATAAGGCCTTATCAAGCTGCCGACCTGACCGACCAAGGCAAGTATACCGACCCGGACGCCCGCCCTAAATGCAGGACTCAGGCACGTATATGGCACGATGACTACGGGAAACTCGTCCGAAATCGTTCTCTGTCATTAGAACGAAGGCTTTTCTTCGCAGGTTTTTGACCGTTTCACTTCGTTTTTTCGCCATTTTCCCACTATATAGCACCCTGCTAGCATTTTAGACCGAGTACCAAATTATCGTGTCACATGCCTTTAATACCTCGTTGAAAAGTCTCGCTAAAAAGTTGGTGTGAATAATTTACTGCTACTTGGATACGAAAGTTGCCACAAGAGACAGAGACAATTGGCAAAAGCCAGGCCTCAAGCGGGATTCGAACCGACATCTCTCGTTGACCGGGCGAGTGCGCTATCCATTAGCCACCGGGGCGCTCCTATCCAGTCAGCTCAACGTCTTGGAGTGGCTCAGTGGCATTCAAAGATTTAGAATGTACTTAATGGAGGGACTCATACTTGAGACGTGCCTCTTATGATAACTTTCGGAATGTGAAACACGGCATTAAGCAACAGTTCTTATAACGAAAACATTTCGGTCGGCGTTTTATTGCTGCTCACTCAACATGGGATTTACTTATAGTATACTCGTGAATTTACATCCGATTCTATTCAATAGAGAACTGAGGAAGCGGATAAATGTTGACAAGCAGAACGAACAAACCGAGGAGACTGAGTGCGATTGCAACGACGAGAAGGCGACGATTTCGTTGGCATCGCTTCTGTTCAGTGCTGAGCCCTCGTCGTTCCTTATCGAGCATAACTGGAAAAAGAACGTTGGGAATACTCATGGTGAAGCCAGGTATAAAAATGATGAGATCCAGGGGAACATTGCACTTCAATGTTTTCAATGAATGGGGCGCGTCGGTGTTATCAAAAATAACAAATGAAATCTCCTTTTATAAGAGTGCAAGGGTAAGAATCACATTGAAAGCACGTTATCATAAGTATGACTTCTCTTCAGAAGAATGAACTGTACGCTAGGAAGGAAAACTAATTATGCTCCATTCCCTGGGAAAGGGGATAGAGTGTTCTCGCGAAATGAAAACCAAATACGCTTCATTCTTCTGGGAACGGAAGAAAGTGTTTTGGGGCTCGTGATATGAAATTGTCAAAGGAAGTCAGAAGATCTAGCAATTAAATGATGTCGGCTCTCTCGTTTCTCTGCAACTCGTCAATGCTCTTGGTTAGAAAGCAAGACTTTGTCGATCTTCATAACTGCTACTATGGTGGCTTTTATAGGAATGGAGGCGACTCCAGTCAATTCATGTTTAACACATTCCGGACTGCCACTGTACAAGCCTTTCCACTAATTTTGTTACTTTCCAAACCGATAATCAGCATTTTCATATAATTCTTTCACTTTTTTTGAGATGTTTGTATTCTGTGCCTAAAAACGTGTTCTGCTAACTCGAACTATGAAAATGCTAACTTTTTTCTCTCTGCGCCGTTTCATACCATGCCAAATGGATGGTATGAAACGGCGCAGAGAGAAAAAAGTATGACACACCATGTGTGTCACGCGGTCGGGAACGTGTTAAAGTCGTTCTTCATGCTCAGGTGAAGTCGTGAGGGTCCAACGAAAATGCATTCACAGGAAGCCTGACGCCCCCTCCCCCTCACCCCATTAGCTGAGTTTTACACGCTTTTCTGAGCGTATTCTAGTTTTCTGTCTTTGGCCTGATTTGTTCTACATATCGAAGGGCGGAGTGGTGTAGTGACAAAAGGCGCGCTTACCTCTCGCGCGGTCTGGCGGTAAATTGGTACCAGATTCGTCTGGGAGGATAAAACACTGACTTGTACATCGGCTGGCCCCCGCAAGTCATTGTATAGGCCACATCGCATTCAATAAGCCACTACGATTCTGAATGGAAGTAGAATGCGTGCCGCATCCCACAAAGGGATTGAACGGCGAAGACTTTATCCTCTATCCTTTTTATCCGAGGGCGATCACCGTACTACTTATTCTGTCCTGGCGGTCTCCGTATTGTACAGTCGCGATCCTCAAAAGCGATAGGGCGCATGGCGGCAGCGTGGCTTGGAGTGCAGCCAGAGCAGATTTTTCGCCAGTTTAGTGGACACACATTTGAGCAAGACGACAGAAACCAACACGGAGTCACTAGTCACTTCTGTTCAGGTGGGAACATCCGAGCAACCTCGCAGTGGTGATACCCATTGCCGTCTCCATACACTATCCGCGCTATCACATGGCCAACCACAGGCTTATAGACATATAAAGGTGCAATGTATCTGCGCCTCTATGTTCTGGTTTTTCTCCCTGCTGAGTGTACGTTCCGTTGTGGGACCTTGGTGTGGACGCAAGTGCTGTGCATTGAAGATAACACGAGCGGAGCATAGAGAGGAGGGTATCATTAGGTATCACTACCCGGCTCCCGTGCACTTCTGAGCAGAGAAAAAAAGGGCTGCGAACCCTTGGTCTAGCGTGTGCCAAGGACCAGGACACGAAGGTTAGTGTACAGTTTGTCTTTCACGTTACCTACCTAAGAACGTTCTGGTGTAAAACTTGTACAATGCAGGGTATCAATGCAGAGCACTCCATCGCCTTGGACATCACAGCGGGATGTCGTATTTGACCGCGAAGTAGGGGTGGGGGTCGCTAGCGCCGGGTTCATTTAGAAGTGGAAAGAGCAGCGATGCTAGTGTGTAGTCGTTGGAAGATAAAAAGTTATCCATGCTTCATGTTACGAAGATCACCTCAAGAGACACCTGAAGGCAGGAGCAAGCCGCGAGCTCAGGAGTGTGGAATGGGCGATGACAAAAAGTTCGATGGGAGCTCATAACAACTTCCTGATTTAACAAAAAAATAGAAGTGCACCGGATCATTCGTTTCCGCAGAAGCACACCTGCCTGCATGGAGAAGCCTCAGATACAGGAGGTAATAAAAAGACACTTTGGCGAGTCACATATCAGTAAAGTTTACGCAGCCCAGATAGAAGACGTGGATACGAGTACCAGGGCGGAAGATACCCAAGATGTTCCTCGATAAGCAGGAGCTGGCCCTCGCCCATCACCTTCATGTACACCAAAATATGAAGTCATCTCCAGTCGCAGCCTGACTGGAGAAGACCTATGGAATTCACGTCACCTCCAAACAGCTGCGAAACTTCTTGTAGTCACCCATGGACAGCTACCTGGGGACCGGCACTCTTGATCTGGAAGACCTCCAACATCGAGCAGCTCCGACAACGTCGCTACGGTCCAGGATATCATCTTCACCGCAGTCGCCAAGGCGCGGGTTGATGGTATGGACCGGAAGTTCCTGGAATGGGAAGACCGATATTTTCTTCGTGGACCCCGGACTGAAAGTGAACGCACGGTTACATCGACCAACTCGAGGAGAATATCCTGCCTTCATGTCATCGCCTGTACCTTCTTGGAAACTTCGTACTGCTACAGATTGGGTGCCACCACACAGTATCGAGGGGCTTAAGGAAACTCCTTCTTGGGATCGAAGGGCGTTGAGAACCTGATAAAGACGGAATATCCAAGTGCGCCACCTGTACTAAGCCTCTCGATTATGGGTCCGGGGAGCTCAACAGGGTGGTCTACAGTGGCGGAGAAATCAACGATCTCGCTGAACTCAGGCACCGAATCACGGTCGCGTGGCAGAATCTCGATGGCTCGTCCAGAAGGCTGTGGCGGAGTATCGTGATAGTGTACAATGTGCTGTTGAATATGGTGGTGGAAATGTCCAATCAGAATTCAATAAAGTGTAACTATAGTGCCTTGGAGTAGAGGAAGAAAAGTGTCTTTTTTCTATTGCCCCCCCCTGTATAATATAGGTTACACCTTTCAAACAGCTCTGCCTGCGGGTCTCATGCATGGAACAATACAGAGGGAACGTCGATCGGCGCAGAATGAACTATTTTTCGATGGCTTCGAGGAATAAAATGTGTTCCGGAAGCGGCACATGAATCTGCAATCGAGATGGAATGATTTTAGCGCGTGGGTTTTCTCAGTCGGCCCGAAAAATGGTCCACAACAGAAACATAACCAGGCGAGGCTGTTCTTGATCAGCGAGGGCCTAGGAAGTGAGGCGCTTTTCAGAAAGTGGAAGCCCTCTCGATTCTGGCACTATTTTTTGTTCCACAAGGGTCACAGATGAAGGAAGTTATGGCTGCTCCAAGCACGGATGGGGATGTTTAACATGTCGGCAGTTGCGCCAAGCGGAAAAATCACTCAAAAAAGGAGTTTGCATGCCTTGTAAACTCACTTGATAAACAGCAAGAACGCCAGTACTGCACAGAAACGCTCTTCCTCAGAAGTTCCTCTCTCCAGTACGTTATGGATTTAAAAAAAGGGTATTTCCGCATTCCCTGGGCTATCTTGGAAAGGCACCGCGACGTAACTCGCTCCAGTACCGCGGCACAAAGCGTGCTCTAGTGTGTCAGCTTCTGAATGTCCGCGAATTCTCAAATTCAAGTATTCCATGAATATGAATACCACCTTAATTTAATAAGCCTCATTGTTGTACACACGTTTCAGCCTTTTGGGGAAGCGTCGTACCAAGAGCCACATTGAGGGGGGAGGGGTGGTCTATCCAGCAGAAATGCTCACACAACCATTAGCCTGACTCTTACACACCTTGCCACCTTGTGCTTTGACTTTTATGAACTCTCTAAAAAAGGCCTTTAGTTGCCTTTTGCCTTGACACATCGATTTGAATGTTGTTTGAAGTACAACACAGATTAAGCAGCTATTTCAATGGAAACTACTAAACTACAGTCCTCATCATTGCAGACCGGTGGGGCGTGTCAGCCAGAAGGAGCGCGCACATTGTTGGAGCCGTTCTCAGCCTTTTTTGTTGCAACGCGTATGCGACAAAAAGTGGTAGAAAACGAGTAATACGAACTAATAATACACACGTCGTCGTCTGTTGCTGTTGTCTGTTGTTCGTTGCTGTCATGTCTGTCTGTCCGCGGAATTCGGAATCACACTGAAGAGGCCAGCTTGAGGCGCGGGGTCAGGTGGGTGGGAGCAAGGCAAGATGTACGGAACACACGTGAACCGAGCTAAGCCCCGCCCACTGTGGGCGGGGCGTGCGCACAGTTGTGAGCTACATATTTCAAAAATTCGTAGTCCGGTTCTAGAAGATCCCGGAGAGCGGAAATTGTGGGTAAGGATAAGCAGTCAGTTGGCGGATGAAATGAGGGAGTCACACCCGTGATGGACGGGGCGTGCTATAGGTGGGCGGTGCTCGCTACAGAACTTTCAAAAATTCGTAGTTCGGTTCTAGAAGATCCCGGAGAGCGGAAATTGTGGGAAACGATAAGCAGTCAGTTGGCGGATGAAATGAGGGAGTCACACCCGTGATGGGCGAGGCGTGCTATAGGTGGGCGGTGCTCGCTACAACACTTCCACAAAAAATTGTATTCGTTCCAAAGATCCCGGAGAAGCGGAAATGTGGAAACAATAGCACAAACAGTTGGCGACGGAGAATAGCACACGCCACGAATGGGCAGTGGCGGCGCCGAAGTGAAACGGTGCGGGATAAAAAATCTCAAAATACATCCGAAAAACTCAGGAAATGGGGAGTAAGTGAAAATGAGCAATGGTTGGGCAGATGATGTTAGTAAGGGATAACCGTAGGGAGTATACCAAGTGGTTGGTGCCGTTTATTCTGTGGTTCCTCATCACTGACTGGAGCGCTGTATAGAAAATTTTGTTGACTGTCTGCTAGGGGGGGGGGGGGGGGGGGGGGGGGGGTATATACTAGCAGTGAAACGGCAAAGTGCGGTAATTCTCAAAACAATTTTTTTTCGATCATTCGACCGGCGAAGCACCGGGACCCACCCGGAAGGAGGATCGGCCGGCGAAGCCGGCCGATCCGACTGGTAGTAAATAC
>MU916391.1:0-12145 GCA_036418165.1 Cooperia oncophora | reverse complement strand
ACAAGGCTTTGTGCAGGAGAATGCATCGCCAGCTGAATAGGTGTGAACATCAACTGAACTAACCCATGGATGGTTCACTTATGGAAGTCAGGTCAAAATGCCAGATTTGGCTAGAAGCTTGTGTATAAAGGTATTCTGATCCGCTGAACACGAATATGACATTCGCTGAGCGTGCAAATGCCTGTATCGCGCGCGACGGACACCTGTACGCCCCATACTTTCCACTACAAGGCTTATACAAGGAGCCTAAACGCAGCAATATATGGACGCAAACTTTTCTTCAGGCATGTTCGGGTGACCATTGAAGCAGTTTAGACGGCGAAACCACTTTTTGCCACGTTTGCGCAAGAAGCAAAAAAGTTAAGCTCAGCAGGGTTCCGATCCCATGACCTGTTGCGTGGTAAACGCGTGAAAAAAGCTCCATAACTCCAGAGAATCGCTTTGCAAATTTCGAAGGTAGATTCGAGATCAGCATCTAAAAACACATCTAGTGAGCTACGTCGCATCACAAATGGCCACTTCGACCTGACGACCTTCCTAGTATAGGTCGAACTTTGTCCATTGCAGCAGATGCTTGTTTAGATTTTGGAAAGGTCGATACGCACGAGTCTGTTTGAGATCTATTGTTCAGTCATCTACGAAATAATGCTAACTCTTGGTATGGCTAATCAACTGTTTTCAATATTTTGTAGTATTCCTTACACCCGGGTCCTCTGCAGCTTTCTGTCCGCTCATCAAACTGAGCGATGACACTTTTTTGCTGTTTGCTGCTCACCGAACGCACGCGTTTACGACCCCCTCCCCCCTCCACAGTGGCCAAGTACGACCCCCGATGGATTTCGCACAACGATTCTGCATCCTACCATTTGTGGCTCCATGGAGTTCAAAGCACGTTCGATCCAAATTAACTTATCTCGGAGGAGCTCGTTCCACACGATTGGCAGCTTCCATAAGCGCTTCGAACTAATAAGAACGAAAGCCTTCGCTCATATTCTTCTTCTTCAGCGTTTGTCCCGCACTGCAGCAGGGTCCGCTTGCCTTATTTTGTCACGCCACTTCTCCCGATTAAATGCTTGATCGGGATGGGTGCCAACCACCTTCAAGTCCGCATGCAACGTGTGACCAGCGCTGCTTGGGGCGTCCTCTAGGCCGCTTTCCGGGAACTTCGAGCTCAAACCAATCTTACGGACAGTGTCACAATTCGCGCGAAGAACATGACCGTACCATCGAAAGGCGAGCTTCGCGATTTTTCTTTGCGCAAAGCAAGCTCGCCTTCGATGGTACGGTCATGTTCTTCGAATCTGCATGGCACCGAAACCCTGAGTACTCGTACTATATATCGATGGACTACTAATTGCATCGGTTCCTCAGGTCAAGGATCTTGGCTTTGTGATAACTACCAATCTGTCCTTTGATAGTCACTGTGAGCTTTAAGTCAATCATACATTGCCTCAGAGCCCTTACAACTAGTGATTGCTCTGCTCTCCTTTTCGCGTATAAACCTATGTCAGGCCTCTGCTCGAATACGGTACAGTGGTGTTTAGTCCGCACAAGCGGAAGTATATTGACTTGATTGAGAAAGTGCAAAACAGCTTCACAAGAAAACTTATGATCAGAGTAGTGGGCTTCAGTTACAGGGACATCCCAACCATGTCGAAAGAAACACCAACCTTGGCCTCCGATCACTTTGTTGGGGAAGAGAAGCTTGACTTGGTAATGTTCCACAAAATAATCCACGGCCGTACTGGTCTTACTCCTGGATCGTTCTACACTGTGAGATCCTCAGTTACCAGGGGTGGTGCAATCAAATTGGTTAGGCCAGCAGCTAGATTCAATGTTCGCGTTCACTTTTTTGCTGTGCGTGCAAGCGTATTATACTCAACACTGAGCAAAAAGATACCTATTCCCACCAACAGTCACACCTTTAGCAAGCTTATCGATTGCTACCTGGATAAATGATGATGATGGCTTCTCTTACACCTTCTCTTTAAACGGCTCTTCCCTGTTTTATTTTGATAACATTTACACATTTTAGAAACTTTTTGTGGTATTATTGTTTTTCCCCGTGCGGGACTTTCTCGGATGTTCTGTTTCATTGTTTGTAGGCTGATGTGTAGCCACATGAGTTCGCTCATGTAATAAATGATGATGATGAATGATTTTCTCGGCCCCAGGAGCAACACCGAATCTCTTCCTTATGTCGTCATTGCGTATGCGATCCATACGCGTGACACCGGCGGTCCATCGCAACATTTTCATCTCCATGACTCCTAGGCGCGCTTCAACTTCTCTGGTCGTAGGCCAACATTCAGCGCCATATATCGCTACTGTATCGAAACGGCGGTCTAGAGATCTTCGATTTGAGGCGATCTGGTATGTCTTGTCGCAGAGAACGCCAGTCATAGACCGCCATTTAGACCAGGCTGCACTCACACGTGCGCTCACTTCTGAGTCGAGACTACCGTCAGACGTAATTGTTGATCCGAGGTATTTGAACGCTGTAGTTCGCGTGAGCACACTGCCGCTGACCTTAAGGGAACCAGACCCGTAGGGTCAGTCGTCAAGTACTCGGTTTTCTTGACGTTCAATCTGAGCCCGAAGTTTGCTAACCGTTCAGTCCAAGCTTGCACTTGTTCCTCGAGACCATTTTTATTCTCGCACGCGAGCATCACATCGTCAGCGTAGAGAAGCGTCCAAGGAGCCGGCTTTTGGAGGTCCCGTGAGATGGCGTTCATGACGACAATGAAGAGCAGCGGGGAAAGCGCTGAGCCTTGGTGCACCCCAACTGTGATGGGGAACCCATCGAAATGCCTGCTGGACTTCCGCACTCGACTCTTCGGGCTGGAGTACAGGATGCGTACCCACTCAATCAGCTCTTCGGGAACGCCGTGCTGCCCGGTAAAAAACAAAGCCTTATCTCCTAGTTTTTTTAAAACTGCAGAACGGTTCTCTTCTACTGGTAAGCATCTTCTGAGCTACAGTTAGACCATCGCTCTTCATTGTCACAACATACCCTACGTAACCATTCTCTAGTCAGCTGGACGATACATTGTTCACTTTTAGGGTTTCACGATTTAGGTTTTTCAGCTGAACTCCGTTGGTCTGATATTTATCCAAACTCAAATATTGTACAGACAACTAAATCAGTCGTTAGGTGAATTCCAAGCCATAATTTCTGAACTCGTAAGAAATTTAGTGGAAACACAGATGTGGTGAAGAAGTATGGTGTATTGTTATACTACAGTATATATCACAGTATTCCCTATGAAAGAAACTCAACAGGGCCCGACCATTTCCATTTCGAGATATGGGAAAAGAATGGAGAAGAGAAGACGAGAGGCAACTTCACCAATGACGACAGTAATGCACAACCACACGTTGAACGTCATAAAAACCAACATGAGCAAATATGATAAAGTGGTTTGAATGAGGTTTAGTAAAGCATCACATAAAACGAAGGTTGAGATTGTTGGCTCCAGCCTGAAAGTGAAACGATAAATGCTTCGGAAGCACCTCCCGATGCTCCAACGTACAGTCGGGCCTACGAACTAAAACTCAATCCCTTTAATGGCGCCAACTTTCTGTTGTTCTCTGCGCTCTCTTGCCTGAGTGGCGATTTATGGCCACTTTGATCTTTCACATTCCAACTTTTAACGCGCACTATAAATGTTCATGCCACTGTCTCCTCCTCCTTGAATCTCGTCTCCTTGGCTGCATCGTGTTTTTTGTGGGCAGTTGATCAGGCGGTCAAAGGGTCGCGGACGCGGCTGCAGCGCGTCACGACCGCGGCGATCAGCTGTTCAGCCTATTTAGCCATTTTCTTCGATGAACAATATCAGGACGTGAATTTTTTTTGTTTTATGTAATGAAGTGTTTTTGCGATCTTTTGAGCATTTGTTTGAATTGTTTATTTAATTAGTTGAAAGTTCGCGAAAATCTAGAGAAATCTCAATCATAGTTTACCTTGTTAACAGAGAGAACAACTAACCTCAGCGAATAAACAGCGAAAACAGTAACAATTAGCGAAAAAATAGCTAAATAGGGTGGAAACAGCAGATCGCCGCGTTCGTGACGCATCGCAGCCGCGTCTGCGATCCTTTGACCGCCTAATCAACTGCCCGGATGACGGCTGTATTTATCTGCCTAGTTCGACAGTGTTGTAACAGTACAAAGAAATAACGTTGTTACCGTAGATACCACCTAACTACTGGGTTCGTCCATAAATAATGGTGTTTTCTTTTCTCACTTGAAATTTCGCGCCGCAGATCAAAAGTGTTGCCATCAAGTTTCGTTTTGCAGAGAAGTTCTTGCCCTATAGGACAAATCTTTTGGTTTTCTTCTATAGTTGTTTCCCCTTACTCATGAATATATATGGTGCTCATCATTGCAGACCGGTGGGGCGGGTGAGCCGCGCCGCGTGTGACTCGGCTGTGACGCGACTGTCATCGCTGCCGCGTCACAGCCGAGTCACACGCAGCGCGGCTCACCCGCCCCACCGGTCTGCAATGATGAGGACTGTAAGTGCTCAAACTGGAGGGCCAGGTTGACAAATTGAACATTTCCAAAAGTCTCTGCTTTCTACATCTAGCTAAAAAGCTAAAGCATTACAGGGCTGTTAGTTAAGAATATAACCGAGAAGCCATGCCTCTTGCAAATGCTTTTAACACTCATGCGATTCATAGACAAGCATCGGACCTAATGCCCTATTCAATCCGACTGATGGCTACTGAAACACCTTACTCATGGGAATTCGTGAAAAAAATCTGGAATCCTCAGGGGTCGTGGAATGCTTCCTTATCATTACCAAGCATCACCCTCAGTTGATGTTAGACGTTCGAAAATCTAAGAAAAGTGGTAGGTTCTGCAAGCGTCCCTCCCAGCAGGCGCCCCCATGCCGTGCTCTTCCACAGAGTGAATTCCATCCCTGGTACTTGAACCGAAGCTGCAAGTGTCGTAGAGTTACTTACCTTTTGTTATATATATATATATTGAATTTTGAGATTTCCTGTATTTTGAAAGCCGAGCTAAAGTACAAAAAGTTGCTGTCAAAAACTCTCAAATACTCTTTGTGTCAACCAGGCAGTCTATTTCAATGAAGTGAAAAACGCCAGAAGTCAAGAAATCAAGAAAGAGTGGGGAGACGCTTACACTACCGTATAGATCGGAAGTTATCTATCAGATAAAAATTTATATAATAAAAAATCCTTTACTTATGGGCCAACAAGATAATACAGACTAATATAATTGTCCGCTTGTGAGGAGTTATGGAAGCTGCCCGGGAATCCTTATTCGTAGAAGATTTCGGCGCTGATGCTAATCAAATCCTGGTTCGGATGCGCCAAACACTCCACTTCCATTCAGAATCACACTGGTATTCGGAACGAGGAATAGAAACTACAGTGAGTGTGTACTCGTTACCCTTCTTATCCTCCCAGTGAATAAATAATAAAAAAAGACGGTCTTTCTGAGTAGACGCAGGCCAAGAGGTTTGACTATCTTATGAAAAAGGGGAGCGGGGGGGGGGGGCACTTGCTGTCATGATTCCACCATAATCTCTATCATCCCAATCTTTAATATTATGCATTTTTGAAGCATATCGTTGAGATCTCAGTTGTAAAGGGTTTATGTTATCATATATATCAACATCTGTTATCAGTAGCTTATTATTACAGTAATTCTGTCATACCGGAGACGACTTTGCATTGTTGTTTTTTGCCCGTTTCTATAGGACCGTATGAAACGTACAAACTCCATCAAGAAGCACATCATTGCGATGATAAGGCACGACAGTAGGATTCCTGAAAAGAAATTCGTTTTCAGTACTACGCGAGAAAGGCTTCCAAATGCAAATCTGTCTCAGAATTGATGAATGCTGTGCCGAAGTTTTATTCTTGGGATGACTATGAATAATTGGGAACATTATAGACCTTGCATCACCTTGATATCAGTTTGAAGGAACAAAAACCCACGACTCTGAAGGCAGCTCACTCCCTACCTAATAATCTCTGGGCGTGCGCTCTAAACATAGGCTGGGTCTTTTTGTGTGTTTTTTTTTGATGATGGCATCTAGCGACAGACCAGAATACAGTTTCACATCCGTGGTAAAGAAAGCAGGCAAGAAATGAACAGACATTAATGGTATGGTGTGTGCTCGCGTAACGACTAACTCCAATCTTATGCGCTCAAGAAATATTAGGTCATCCCATTCAAAAATGTGGAGACATATAGAGGAATGGCAAAGAGGAGAGGGCAGTGGTTTACCATACCTTTAGAAAGCTAAGTATACTCGAAATCCCTGAGATCGGGTAGGCGTGGCTGCGTACTTGATTTTAAAATGGCGGCGGCCCAGGTTTTCGTGAGATATTGTCATTTTGGAGCAGTCGTAATCATGTCTACATCTAACACAGGAGAAGATAGCAGTTGTTTCAAATTGAAGTATCCCACGAGAACCCGTCTATCCGTGCTCAAAAGCACGCCTACTCCAGCTCAGGGATAAGAAGTATACTTTAGCTAATGTAATCTGAGAAATTTAGCAAACCTACTCACAGGAGAAGTCCTCGAGAAATGGAAAAGAAGCAAGGATAAGGATAAAGGATAAAGTCTTCGCCGTTGATCAATCCCTTTGCGGCACGCATTCTACTTCCATTCAGAATCGTAGTGGCTTATTGAATGCGATGTGGCCTATACAATGACTTGCGGTGGCCAGCCGATGTACAAGTCAGTGTTTTATCCTCCCAGACGAATCTGGTACCAATTTACCGTCCCCGGAGGGTAGAAGGCTTGGTTGGCCTGGGCGGGAGTCGACCCGGGATTCGAACCCGGACCGCGCGAATGGTGAGCGCCCCACTTGTCACTACACCATCTCCGCACAGAAAAGAAGCAAGAGTGGTGAAAATCAGCACCGGATTTTCGAATCAGGCGTCATAAGAGGGAAGTGCGCTGCTCAAATTTGACCTGTGCCGGACCAGTAGTTGTGTGTAATGGTGTTCTCAAAATGCAAGGTGGAAGTTCAGGAGCCCGAAGAAGGAAAGGAAAAAAAAATTTGTCGTTGTGAACGGTCCCATAATGTTCATCCTGCTCACGAAAAAAAGTGTGGATGATGTCAATCGCTGAATGTCATGTCGATAAACTGAGGATAAGTCAAAAGAGGGTGTGCGCATGGGTACCTAATTTTATTGTAGAGCACGAAGCAGTACCGATTCTATGCCTCTAGCAGTAATGTTCTCAGCATGAGATGTCATTCACGACTGTGAAAACGCACCCCGGCCCTAGATGAAATATGGGTGGTCTTGGACCTCGAGCCAAAACTCACAATCGTCAATTTTGTATGAATGCAGATGAGAAGCCGCCCGAATTCTGCCATGAGAGATTTACGTAGGCCTAAGTGGAGTGGATGCTCATCATAGCGAAGGATTCCCACTGTGGATTCAGGCGGCTACAGTGAATAAAATCGTCGCTGTCGGTGTATATTGCCTGTTCCTCGGCAATCAGATCGACAAATGGATGATACCACACAACTACAAGAAGGCCACCGTTGCTCGTCATAGTGCCAGACCCGAGTAACTGTATTGTAGGTAGTGCTGGGACACAAACAATACTGAGACCTGGGTTCAATCGCTCCATTAGCCCAACATGAAACCGTGCGATTCAACTGTTCTGGTCAGTCGAGAGTACTCTCCGACGGCAAACGCTACAATGTTTTGTCATTCGCCGAAAGTTGGCAGCAACAGCAATTTGCTCGCACTTGTAGAAAAAACGAAGGCACTAGAGGTAACGCTTTCGGGGCTTTGGGAGCGGGTTATTGGTGAAGGAGACTACTTAACTCAAAGCCAGGATATTGTTTTTCTTTATCTTTATATTTTTACCTTTTTTATTTATTCCTCTTCGTTTTACATGATTAAAATCTTCGGCGCTGTTTGTCGACGGGGGGAAGGGGGGGCATTTTGTACTACCATTGCTTCCTAGTTTCCCCTTGAACAGATCTTCACCCTGATAAACTTCGTGAACCCTTGTGAAGCTGGTGCAAGATAGTCTAGCCACCATCCTAAAACGTGTTAACTCGAGAAAAGGCTACCTAGATGGGTCGGCACATCTATGGAAAGCAGAATGCCCCCCCCGTCGACAAACTGCGCCAAAATCTTCCACTCTTTTAAAATGGGATGACCTAATGTAAAGTCAGCAATCTATTCCCGTACTTACCTGCAGCATCCATAGGTTTCCAGAAGTTGAAAAGAATGGTTTCCATGGATCCAAAGTGGAATGCCATTGAGTGCGACGAACCGTGACCAGTGTCGGCAGCGGCGTGAACCAAGTGAGCTGCACCGGCGACCATCGGACTGGGGGCGGCCTCAACTACATGATGATCATGATGATGGTCGTGGTTCATCTGAAGAGCATATCATGTGAGAAACACATTCATATGTAAGCATTCCGAAGCATAACGAAATCAACAGACATGTAAAGGTGGGATAATAAAAACAAGCATATCTTGCAGTCACAGTCCGGCTTGGGGAGGGGGCATTTTGCCTTTCGCTACTTCCCATTGACCTGTTCATTGCTTTACAAGAGTTGACAGGTATTCGTTAAACGAGTTGCAGAGTAGCTCCAATAGTTTTTGAATGGTGTCACTTCACGGCTTCACAGTATTTCACAAATTTCTGCTTTATGGCTCAACACGACAACGGGAAGTAGCGAAAGTGCAGATTGCCCCGCTCCCTCCCCCCCCAAGCTGGACTGCGCCCATATACCATCTTCAACGCCGTCTTCGCAGAACGCTGAGAGTAATCGGTTTGGATGTTTGCCAAAACCAGAACTCTCGGTTAGACAGCAGAGAGTGCAATTTCATTGGAGAAAACGAGCTTACTGTCTTTGTTTGATATTTATTATAAAAATAGCATCGAAGCTTAAATTTTATTCCCAGCAATTGGACAGATCTTAATTCCTTCAAAGAATCGCTGCTGTACAAAAGCAATCAATCTTTACATTTATCGACTGTTGTTTAATTCTACACTACTATGGCACTAAAGGGCATCAGTGATCTTTCCTCACTGGTGTGCACCAATGAGGGAAGAGCACCAATGTCCTTTCCTTATTGGTGCGCCTATCATTTTGGAATCTCGTAGGGGTAGCAGGGAAGATCTGGTTAAAGATAGTCCTCGCCTTTCAATTCGTAAGCGCTTTTCCCTACACGATTAGTATGATCCTCAGTCTCAGAATTCACTTTCGCGGCCTGACAACAAGTATGCTCGAAATCCCGGAAGATGTGGTAGGGTAACCTGCGTAGTTTAACCCAAAGAGGCGGTGGCAGTGCTTTTGTTAGATATTTGCATTCTGACACAATTGTGGTCGTGTCTCTGTCCAACACTGAATAAGATAACAGTGTCTCAGAGCGAAATATCCCACATGTAACCCATGCTGCACCATGTTCAGATGCCACGCCTACTTCGCTTGTAAGGGATGAAGAGTGTAACGGATGCGCTGAGGCCCTCATAAGTGGTAGTTCTAACGCCTCCGCAGCTCTCCCGCCCACGAAAGTCAATAGCCATTTTTTGTCACAAGTTCAGTTTCTAGAGTTTTTCTTTTGTTAGATGGCATCAGCATTGAATTCGTAAAATAAGGCTGTCAGGGTCCCTACTTAGGAGTTCTTTCTTTCACAGTTTTTTTTGTGCTTTTGTTTTCTAAGAGTCCATTCAGCGGCTGTGGTTAAGTGAACGTAACTGAAGTAATATACAATCGCGGACTTTGTCTTCTGATGACACAGCTATATTACTAACAAGTAAGCTTTGAATGCGTATCACGTCTTGGGGAAAACTTCTGCAAAATTCAACGCTGGTATCTCCAAAGAACGACATGTGTTGGTGTGAATAGTAAGAAACACCCGGAAACAAACATTTTGAAACTTCGAAAAAGGATAAAAACAGTACTCGGTAAGCGGAACGTCAAATTTGAGAGCTGCAAAATTGCACTCGCCTCCTCTTCTTCAGGGGCTATTCGTTTTTTGCTGGTGCAGACATACATATGGAAACAGAGTGAGCACAATGGCCCTCAAAAGCCACTGTACAGACTGGACTGTATCCACTGCTTGGAGTGGAGGTGCAATTGGGTGGCCCTAACTGAAGACTGAATGCTGCGCATTTCAAAGAGGTTGACGAAGTTGGTTGACTCGTGGTGGAGTAACGTCTATTGTAGATTTTCAGCGCGGCCGTTGAAAGCCTTTTGTGCTCGGTGAATGAAACAAAAAAAAGTAATGGGTTCTAGACTCACAATACATTGTTCGACAGAGAATATTTTATGAATATTGAGATTACTAACGAGAAAATGAAGAAGAGGTCCAGACTAGCGACATGCGAGTACGATGAAGACAAAAAGCCATGGAAAAGAAGCGTGATAATTTTCTAAATCATGGCCCTTTTTCTCAAGGGATCCTTGAGTTTCATTCAATTCTTTCCACCTGGTCTCCACACAGTGCCCAGCCGTCCTTGCAAATCATTGCATAAGCCATGTATGAATCAGTGAGCGCTACTACGATAGTATTGAAGCGTATGGCGCACCCTAAGAAACTGCGCGATTACGATCGAGTGACTCCTTTCACCGCTGTGGAGGACCAGGTGGAAGCGATTGAATGAAACTCAAGGAATCCTCTGAGAAAAAGGGCCATGATTTAGAAAATTATCACGCTTCTTTTCCATGGCTTTTTGTCTTCATCGTACTCGCATGTCGCTAGTCTGACACCTCTTCATTTTCTCGTTAGTAATCTCAATATTCATAAAATATTCTCTGTCGAACAATGTATTGTGAGTCTAGAACCCATTACTTTTTTTTCTTCATTCACCGAGCACAAAGGCTTCAACGGCCGCGCTGAAAAGTCTACAATAGACGTTACTCCACCACGAGTCAACCAACCTCATCAGCCTTTTCGAATTGCGCAGCATTCGATCTTCAGCTAGGGCCAGCCAGTTACACCTCCGCTCTATGCAGTGGGCACAGTTCAGTCTGTAGAGTACTTTCGAGGGCCATTCAGTGCTCATTCCGTTTCCATATTTCTGAACCAGCGAAAAACGAATAGGTAATGTCCCCAATGCTCCTGAAGAAGAGGATGCGAGCAGGAGTGACATCATCGGACACTTTCTGTCCTATCTACCTTCCACTACTTTCATTTGCAACTCTCAAATTTGACGTTTGCTTCCCGAGAACTGTTTTTGATCTTCTTCAGAGTTTCAAAATGTTCTTCTCCGGGTGTTTTTTAAATATTCGCATCAAGACATGTCGTGCTGGAAGATACCAGCGAGGGGAGGTTGCATTTTGCAAAATTTTTCCCAAGATGTGATACGCTTCAAGGCTTATTTGATAGTAATATGACTGCGTCACTGAAGACAAAGTCCGCAATTGTATATTGTGAATATTGAGCCGTAATCACTAATGGACTCTTCAGAACAAAAAGCCCAAAAATGTTGTGAAGACCCCCCTCCCTCATCCCTAGGTAACGTTACAGCCTCACTGTACGAGATCTCCAGACCTGCTCGTTTTATGCCAGCAAAGTTATATCCTGCTGCCTCTGCTTCACTAATCGTTTCAAAGCGTCGTCCAATGCTGACACCATCTAACAGTTGAAAAAAATTGTAGAAACTGAACTCGTGGCAGGAAATAGCCTTTGACTTTTGATAGGTGGGAGAACTGCGGAGGCGTTACAACTCGCCACGACCGCAATTGTGTCAAAATGCAATTATCTACGAAAGCACAGCCACCGCGCTTCGAGTTGAAGTGCGCAGCCACGCCTACCACATCCAGGGATTTCGAGTATACTTGTTGTGAAGCGGCGAAAGTGAGGTAAGAGACTGAGGATCAGACTACTCGTGTAGGGAAAAGCGCTTACGAATTGAAGGGCGGGGACTATCTTCAAGCAGATCCTCCCTGCTACCCCCATGAGATGGAGATTCTGAATGAGAGGCGCACCAATAAGGGAAAGACCAATGCGCTTTCCTTATTGGTGCACCTCTCATTTCGGAAGTGACTCAGGCCATGGGATGAGCATGGAATGTGCTTCTTTTGCTATTTACTTTTCTCTCACGTTGCCATAGTAGTGTAGATTAAAGAACGGTCGGTAAATGTAGCATGGGAATAAAGTTGATTGTTTTCCTACAGCAGT
>MU916390.1:0-10462 GCA_036418165.1 Cooperia oncophora | reverse complement strand
CCCCACAACTGTTTCTTCGGACTTTTTAGCGTTAATGTATAGCTAGGTCGGTGTTATATCCATGTCCTAAACACAAAATTACTTCTATTTTGCCGAGGAGGGAGCAGAAGAGCAGATGAGTCATCGCACGCCGCGAGCCGCGTGGTCCCCCCCCCCCCCCCCAAATACGTTAGCACCCGTAATCCACTGGATTGTGTGCCTGTACTATACTACATCAGCGTGTTCAGTTTTCATATTTGCAGGCTTCATAGTATTGGGTTGAGGCTAGACGGGTCACCTTTTTTCTGAACGTGTCATTTGAGAAATATATTTGAACGCTGCAATCGTCATCATGTTGGTGAGTGTCACAGAAAGTTGTTCTATTAATCTCTATTTTTTTGTTTTATTGTTTTGTTAACCTTTTCCGTTTTCATCGTTTTTATCGAAGATGAGTCATTCTATGTCTCACTAAATTTACTCAGATACCTTCTTCTATCTGCAAAATTGGAGTCGTCAAGAAATTATGTAAAAATCCACTGCGTATCGTGTTGGAGAATGTCATTAGCGAATGTTTTCGGGAGAGATCTTCCGACATTTTGACTTTTGGGTTACCTGGTGAATTTCTTTTTTAAATCTTTTCTGTTTTATCACACTTGACTGTGTTACTTCGCGAGTACGGGGATTCCGCGATACGGGAGAGTCGGCAACAGAGAACTGAGTGGGGAGTGATTGACATAGGACCGCAGATTTTTTGGAAACTTCAGTAGGCAGGCCCATTCCACTTCTTGCTGTTTTGTCGCCGAATCTCTGGAACCTCAGTTTCTACACACTGACGCGTGAGTGTCGTCTTGCACATACCAACTTCTTTCTTGTGACGTCTTAGAGGTTCTTGTTTAAACCACCCTACTGAGGACACATTCTCAGGTGAGACGCTCCAGGTGGTCAGCTCTTCCTTATACAAATGGTTCGATGCGCCTTCTCAGAGAATTTTCCAACTTTCGTAGCTCCACGATGGGGGGGGGGGGAGGGGAATAGGGCGAAATGGGCACGTTTTTCTTAGAAGTTTTAGAAGTTGCTCCACCCATCTGCGGGCGAGATGTCTACAAACGCAGGTGTGACGCGTCACCTTGATTCTCTATGGGATCTGGGATCGACCTGTGATACCTCGTCTTCCTGTTTTCTGATCGTGTCTCTGGTTTCTCAGCCGCGCAGCAGTATCTCGCTTCCTCGAATACTCATACAAAACTGGGCTTTGTCTTAAGGATCTCTGAAGTTTTGACGGTTTTGTGCTCTCCTCTTCGTCGTCAAGAATAATTCTACCTTCACCCCGGTTTTCTCAGAAAACCCATCGCGACTGTGCTCACTGCAATTTATTTGTTAAAAAAATGGTAATTGGAGGTGGGAAATAGATTTTTGTTTCTATGATTACGTTTATTCTACCTAGTAATCATTAAAAAGCAAGTCTTTACAGGTATTTTGGAGCTGGCACCTTGTCTTTGTAAGTATACAAAGAAGAGCAAGCTAAGTAATCGTGTGTAAGCGACTAGAGGTAAGTGTGTTCTGATGCCATGCTCACGTATATTGTGATATGTGAATCGGCTATGGCAGTTTACAGAAGGAATTTCCCGGTCTTCGAAGCAGGTCTCCAGAACTCTTGACGCTACCTATAAAGCTAGACTCGAGGAAGATCAATTCGCTCATTTGCTTTCGAAATGGATAAGATTGTGGATGGATTTGAACATGAGCAGGTCCTGAACTGTGAACAGTACTTAGTTTGTTGCTTGTGTGGGAGCATCGTGTTCATACTTACCATACCGGCGATTCAGTCGGTCGACGACTCAGCGATTGTGTGATTAGCGATGGAACGCGCTGGATTATAGATCGTTCGAGTCGGCGCGACTGCGCCGATTTCGCGAAGCATGAACGCAGTTTCAAGTTTATCATCAATATCCTAATTATTCGTTGTGTAAGTGAATGCATTGAATTATGAAGAGCACTCCACTGCCCTAAAATGTGTTAGTAGCTAATTTATTGAAGTTCTCCGTGGCCTATCCATTTAGCCACATCGCATCGAATCAAATCTGAATCCAGGCGATGCAGATTAGATTTTAGAAAAGCGAAGTTCGACGTAGTGCGAGCATTTCTGCTGGTTCGCATCGATTGCTAATTGCATGCATGCTGGAGATCTGTTAGCACCCGTAAAGGTGGGCAGTAGCATAAATTTTGTTGATTTTTGACAAGAGTCTACAGGTATTTCTGAGGTGGAATGTGTAATTTAACTGGAATAGCAACGGAAACAACCCGAAATTGCAATTGTCTCCCCCCCCGCCTAAGTCGAACGGTGCGGATTAGACCTTTGTTTTGATCTCTGTGAAGTAGCCGTCTACTCGTTCACTGACTGTGACCGCAGCCCTCCAGTACATCTGGCTAACTGTATTTCTGTTATATACTTTGAATAACTTAACTATCAGAGTGTTTTGAGGATGGTCCCGTCAGTACGCGCCTATAGTCTAGATGCTTTGTATGGCAATAACTTCATGTACAGGGCTTTTAAATGTTGTTGTGTTGGCAATACAATTGTTTTCGAATTCTCCCTCGCAAAGTAAATTGGAATTAAGAACACGTTATTATTATACATGCTATTGATAATGTAAAGTCATGTACTTCCAAGAGTAACTTGATGGCAGAAGGCTGCTCAAAAATAGCTTGACGCGGCGTGTTCAGCCGGTGCCCGCGCCCATTCCTGCTCGTCTGCGTCTCGAACGGGCTAAACCAGCTAGGCAAGCAGGAATTCATTTCGCTAACACACCATTACAACTGGTGGGTGCGCGACTGGAAGAGAAAGGGTGGCTCTTTCTAGCTGCTGCACGGCCACTTTAACTAAGTTTATGTCGTCAACAAAACACACCCTGCTCTGAGGAGAAAATACGATCCCCTCAAATCGTCTGCTACTGGTCGATCCGAGCTCAATACTGCACACTGCCCTGATTCTCAGTATCAACTTCTTGTCGCTGCATGAGTCGCCGATCTAGACCGGCTATATCCGCGTTTTCCAGCACCGGCCGAGCGGCGGGCGAAAGTGTTGTCCCCTAAGGGAGCCTTATTCTGCGGGTTGAGCACACCTTGAAGTACACCAATTCTGTTTTGCCACTGCTCGAATCGCGCTGGTTTTCCCAGACACTCTCGCGCTACCAACACAACTCTACTCGAGGGAAAGTCTTTATCTATCCCTAGTTACCCTAATGCCTGTACCTTCTCACTTAGGGTGCGTTCATACTAGGAGCCACTGAAGCATAGAAGAACGCCAGAAAGTTTGCTTCCCTTACTCTTGCTCGTCTCAGGACACCTGCCAACGCAAATTTTCTCTTCTCTCTCTTCCTACTATTCCTCCCATCATTCCATCCTATCTATTCCTCCCTTGGACCCCCTTAAATGCCCAGAGTTCTGATCGACTGATGCCGCGCGTACTCTTTTTTTCAATGCGAACAATGGAAGTACACAAATGCGGGGCACTCCGTGTACTGCCAAGGGTTTCAGATCCAGAAATGTGTCCGGCAACTGGCTGTCGTTCAACTTGCTCGGAATCAGCGCTACCAAGTCCTCAACTTCTTGCAAATCGCCGTGAAAACAACTACACAGCTTCTTTTTAGCTTGCTTCATTATTCGTCACTTTTACAAAGCGTAATTTTCATTGCTATATGATATACTGGTTAGGGAGCGACAACGCAAGGCTTCTCAAAAAGGACAAGGACGCGCACCTCGTTTGACACCCATCACGCTTTACTTGTACGTGCAGGAAGACAGGAGATCGTGTCGGGACCTACGAAACTAATGCTTTCCCTTGAACAGAGCTCACTTTTCTTCTTTTTCCGGAGAGTTCTTGTCTTTTATTGCCAGTGTTTTGCGTTCATCGTTGTAGGTGACATTGATGAAATGGAAACAGCTTGTAATACTGTAATACTGTAATAGTTCATATTGCTTTTAGTTTCCCGGTTATGAAATTCCCAAAGGATTTTCAGATTATCACGTGAGCATCTGCACCTCATCCCATCCTATATCCGTGACGGCGGGATACTGTCTTCCTGGAATAACTGCAATGATATGTTCACCTAGCAAAAGCATAACAATTGAAAATCTCAAACGGAGGTATCCCATGAAGAACACCCCGACGTCATATTCTAACCATAAGAAGGGACACAGCCATGCCCTCGCCATCTCCAAGATATTATGGCTGACGCCCAGTATCGTGTGCACCACATGGCATAGTGAGAGAGTAGAAGCAGCTGATGGGACGTCGTATTGTGTGAGTGTTGCGGGACTCCTTCCGTCCGTTCCTTGGTCTGGAAAAGTTGAAAAAATTTTAGTCGGACAAAACTTCCTCCGAAACTCATGCGGGCACCTAAGCAGCCCGCCTCACTGAAACGCCCAACAGTTTCATGTTGCCTTAGCCTCGAAACCAGTTGCCACTTTGCTGTTAGCGCCCTACTCCTGCATGCATCCCGCCTGCAGCCAAATGGGGGCGTCATGTCAAAGCCACCCTCTCTGACACGCCCAGCGGACACTGTAGTAGCATTGTGCCTTTGGTCTTTACCATGTGTATGACAGCACTTATTGAATACATACTTGCAGCTTTGATGAACTCGTCCCTGCCAACACATTTTCATTTCGTTTTTTTTTTCGTGATTCCAATCTTGAAGATGGCAATCGCGTCGCGACGGAGGTCACGAAGAAAGAGGGGGGGGGGCAAAATCGCCAGTATCGAGGTCGTAGCGTAGTGTGGCGAAGGGGGCCCGCAAGAGGTCATTCGCAGACCGAAATGCGCAGTAGGATCATTACGTGGTTAGTGATGTCGTCGGTATCGCAGCATTGACCACGTTTTGATCTATCGATGATCGATTGGATTGGATTTTGGGGATTGACTGGACTATACGAATTAGATCGAGGCCGTGTGGAAATGAGAGTGGATAGGGACTGCTCTGCTAGCAGGGCACATCGTTGTTGGGGAATCCCCAACAGGGGGGGGGGGTCGTATTTGCCGCCAGGAGAGGAGGGGCGGTCGTATTTGGCGCTGAGAAAAATTATTTTGATTGTTGATTTTCTCGCTTCCACGGACATTGTAAAAGGGTGAAGGCGGGGTCGAAACTCGCCTATTTGGGGAGGGGGGTCGTATTTATTTTCTGGCCTTTCTAGGGACTGGTGGGAGTGGTGGTTGACTTTTCGTGATTTTCCTGTCTCATGCGTACTATATACCCCTGCTCGATTCGATGAGGAGGACAGAGCGTCAGAGGGGGGGGGGGTTATGGACTCGACTAAAATCCCCAACCCAGTGATGCGCCCTGTCTGCTAGTCTGTATGCTATGCCGCTAACTGGGCTAACGATTTACGGGTGAGGGGAGCACTATTCACCCTTACTGCCCCGACCATCCGAAATCAGGCCATTTTTACCGGCCTCCTCATCGGCCGGTTTGACCAAGAACTTGTCCCCTGCGGCAGTTTTAGACCTCCTGAACAAGATCTCACATCTGCGTGATTCTGAGAAAGCTAAGATGTCGGGTAAGGAGGTCAGAGGTGAGGAATAGCGCCGGTATGGTTCTGTCTCGCCTGCCACCCTCATTCACAACATAGTAAACTAAGGACTGAGGTTAGAATTTTTCCTGAACCTGAATGGGAAGAAGCTCCTGATCACTGACCCGATTTCGTTCACAGTAACCGATCGTTATTAAGCTGATCTCGATTTTGCACAAGGGGTCCTCTAAGTGGCCCTGCGTTATTAGCGCAGAAATCTGTCTTCAGTATTTGTTATGTGAACAGTGAAGCTAGCGGTGCGTCATGTGGAGGCCTTGTTGCGTACATACGTCTTGACGTAACGCCAACCGTTTTCACCAGTCCTTGCCATTGTAGGGCGATCAGCCACTGGTGGGAATAGCTGGCAACGCGACAGTACGTACGGTAGGAAGGCCTCCACTCGACGCTCCAATAAGTACTGATGAGAAAAAAAGATTTGCACATTTTCTGTTTCCCATTCTTAATGATGACAACATCCTTACCAGCAGTTGAGAAAGTGGCAGGCTCCACAGGTCTGACATGGTGACGCTTTCAAAACTTGCCATTGGATCAGGTCTCATGGTCACTGCAGTATACTCCATTCTTAAGTAAGTACGACCTTTCAGTTCATATAACAAATGCTAAAAATAAACCGAAGTATCTGCTGATCTGTGTTGAAGTGAGTGATCTAGCGTTTCTTACGGTTGATGATATTTCTGCCGCCTATTCATAACGGGCTGAGCCATGCAACGTTGGTTCGCGCTCGCTCAAGCAATTCGATGCTCAATGGTGGGAGCACAGGTGATACACGGTTGACGGTTGATTAGCAGCGAAAGCTTTTTCTTATACTGATGATGGGTCGGAAATATCATTTGGGTAGGGTAACAGTTAAGGGATAGCAAGCCGAGTGCGAGTGATGACCATCTGACGGAACTTGATGAGGGTACAGGGAGACTAGATAACACAGTGCCTTCAACTAACATTAGGGCCACACCATCCCTAAGAGAAAGAACTCGTTCAGCCTTCGAGGTAATTCCCTGCGGCAAGGTGAAAGGGGGTTCACAGTAGCGTGCCACTTACTTCGCTCAGCAATGTACGGAAGCGGGCTGGGAAATATTGGTTCACGGGTGCTTCTCTGACTCCGCTCGCGCTATCCTTAACGTGTAGCACTTGCTCTAAACCCGAAAGATCACCGCGCTTACACAGTTAGAGGTAGAGAACATCCGGGTATGGCCTGCAGTCCAGGCGGAGTGTGGAACAGCACTCGGATATCAATTACCATCCATCAGTCCCCTTCGCGTGTTTGATTGTAGAAGGTGACACGCTACTGCAGCTGCAGATTCATTCACCTTCACACATGACAGGGATCGGGATCAAGAACGGCTTTTCCATGGGTGAGGTGGGAGGGCCTCTGCTATATGGAGGGGTACCAATTTTCGCCGCTTGCAACTGCGTGGCAGCCTGAAGCTGGAGCGCCTGCGAAGCCAAATACTCTTCCATAGTTCCGCTTCTATTCGCTAAGTGGTCGAATTCCTGAATGGAAGCATAATACGTGACGCATCCCCAGAACTGTCTGACCTCACCAAGGTTTTTCTTGAAACTTTGCCTGCTGGTTCTCAAATAATGTACCATAGGCTTTTGCAATATTTCAACGGCAAATCTTCATCAAATGAAGTTGAAGTCAGTGAAGCAAATGAAGTTCGTGTGCGTGAGTTTTGTTTTCTTCTTTTGGTTTTTGTTGGTGAGTATGCAGTTCCTGAAGACTGATGAGCAATTGATTTGTTTCAGGTCGTTATCGCTCCAAAATGATCAAAATTCCCCAGCGAAGTGTCGGGGCCGTCTTAGGCAGAGGAGGGGCGAACATACGTGGGATTGAAAGAGAAACAAAGGTATAATTTGTGAGGCTGGTTGTACAAGAAAGTGGGACCTATACGGCAAAAAGGATCAAGTTTCCGGCGTTGATCACTATTTTCTGGGATACGCCATGGATTCTATTCTCTTGCAAAATCCTAGTGGGTACTAGGTAATCGTAATCATACAATATTTTTCGGAGGCCAGTTAATTTGAGTCAGTGTTTCTATCCTTCCAGACGGTATGGTACCATTCGACTCACCCGGGAAGGAAGAAAGGCTTGTTTAGCTCAAAGCGGGAATCGATAGAAAGTTTGACTACCTGATCGAACCACTTACCACTACACCACCCACTTCGACGGCCTGGGCTTTAGGGTGCAAGACCATGGGAATACTCCGAGCTGGTGGCATCGCCTGCGACGTCGGGCAAAGGAGGATATATAGACAAACTTCGCGCACATCACCGTGCGCGAGGAAGCGATAAATTACGGTGGTCTTGACCGTCTCCCCGGGGACTACCCTTGCCTTAGAATTCTATTGTTTGGAATAGTTACAATATTGTAATTGCAACAGTAATGATATTTTGATAAATGTGCTACATATGATTGTTTTCAGACATTCATCAAAGTTGTGCACTATGGTAAGCACAACTGCGGATACGGCATGTTGTGAGTTTTTTTATAATTCTGCTGCTGGCTTAGGGGAGTGGTTGGATCTTAGAAAGGGGCAAGCCTTGAGATTCGAGTTGGGGCGGCGCGCAGAAACCAGGTCACCGCGCGCTCGGCAACGCGATAGTCATACTACAGCGCTGTGCCACCGCATTTAGGATACCCTTACCCGCACCCTTCTCAAAAGGCTGTCATGCCAATTGCTCTGCGGTCATCGGCTGACTGCTAGGGAATTTATTTGCAGCCGTGGAGTAGCATTGCAGTCATTTTCCCATAGAGTAACAACCGTAACTATTGTTAGTCTTGGATGAGGTTCGACCTATAACACCAGTTCTTGGGAAACGGACATTACCTGCCCAGAAGCCGTCGTTTACATTAATGACTGCCCCCAGTAACTCCTCTGATCATCGTCATGAGATCCGTATGTGGGTGCTTGATTTGCGACATTGGCCGGGGTGATTGATCAGATCAAACGCTGACTGGGAACTGTCAGTGGCGATATCTTCCTCGAAGACCTCCGCCATGCACATGCAGCCTTTCTGGCAACACAGAAGTATCTTGTGTGATTCGAATACGAAAACCTTCCTAAAGGTGAACAAAGCAAGTGATGTAGGCGCCTGGGTCGACATATTGCACCTTTGGTTGAAAAAGACCCGCTATAGGCGGTAACTTACCACTGGAAGCCTTGTCCGAGTTATCGTTGCTGCCTGACATTGCGCTATTTGTTGCAGAGGCCCATAGTGATCCGGCTAGCCAGATGACGGAAGACTGGGGCCACTGCGGAGGTCGCAGAACCTGCGAAGGAGTCTGAGTACGCGTTTGTGGAAATTCGTGGCGAGACAGAAGACAATGTAAGTCTAGAAGAGAGCTTAGAAACCTCTTTGTGAAAGTTTTTTTGGCTTACTTCGGCGACGGGGGCATTTCGCACTTTCACTGCTTCACTTACTTCCAGTTTACAAGGCCCACCCTGGTGAAACCTGTGAACTCTCGCAAATTCTGAGCAAGTCAGTGGCTCTTAGTGGGATCGTTCAGCATCGATGGGAATGAGCAAGGTGAGAGTGCACCACCGGCCGACCCCCCGTCGCGAACTGACCCAGTTCTTTGCTTATCAGCATCGTTTTTATCTTGAGTATTCATATTTACGAAACTGGAGGAGGAGTGTCCATGGACTCAGTGGTGCATGTGGACCGCGTGGCGGACAATACAAGAGATGCAGTTGTTTCTTGTTGCCGTCGGACCGCTCTCTGATGCACGCGCGTGCCTGCGTCTCTTGCCTAAACTATCAGGGCAAACCCGAAAAAAAAAATTCGTGCGGTTTTGAAGGTAGCGAAATAATAAAATAAAAACGGGTTAAACTTAGATTTATTCCGAAAAATAATTACCCTCAGCAAGTAATACACTTTCCCATTTAGACACAAGAGCATATATTCATATTTTGTGAAAATCTTGCTTTTGGGAATTAAAGAAATGTTTAGTTCGTTGTCCAAAGCCACTTCATTTTCAAATCGCCGATTCCTCATGTGGTTGTCCAAGGCCAAAAACAGATGATAGTCACTTGGAGCAAGGTCTGGCGAGTACGGAGGGTGAGGTAGAATTTCCCATCCTAGTCGCGCTATTGTTTCCTGAGTGATTCTTGCAGTGTGTGGTCTTGCATTGTCCTGGTGGAAAACCACACCTTTTCTGTTCGCCTTAATTGAAAGTAATCTAAATTAACAAATACACTGAATGACACTCCTTGACATATGTCTTAACATGTATTCAAAGTTACCCTACCACTAGATCCAGTTTACTGAATATACTTCATAAAAGTAGACAGTTAAAAAAACCGCACGAACTTTATTGGTTGCCTGATAACTACTGTCCACCGTCACTGCACTCACCACAAGTTCGTGAACATCCCGCGTCCAATGTCGAGATAGAATTGCTCACAATGTTACGTTCCAGATCAAATTGGCTATATTGGAGATCAACAGCTTTGTAGCTGACTCTAAAATTCCTCGATCGACCAAAATTATGCGTGTTCCTTCACACATACTGGGATATGTCATCGGTACGTTGTATCATGAACAATTTATCCGCAATTAAACAACTGCATGAGCCCACCCATCGACCACATGGCGCGGGGGGTGGGGGCCAGCGCACAGAATGAGCCTCTTTTGCGACTTAAACGAGCTTGATAAGAGCGCCAGAGCTCTGCTGCGCTTTATCGCCTCCGCCCCTCCGTTTATGAACTACACCTCGATCTTTTGAGTACTTTCTCCTTATACCAGTGTTTTTTTTCTCCTTGTGGCGATTTGTGGCAAGCGTACGTTTTTAAAGGAACGGTCCGCGATGACCTATGAAAATGCAAGAGGTTATGTGGGAAGGTAGTTCGGTCCGGAGTGGACAAGCTTGTGCCAGTTCGCGGCGGAAAGTTGTACG